>VWZI01004333.1:5590-29475 GCA_013396835.1 Psilopogon haemacephalus
CTGCCACCACACTCCCAGAAATTGAATTTCTCTGGAAGGTCCTTTGGCCTTGTCTCTCTTGAAGGCAAAACCTGCTTTCTACAGAATGTCAGTTATTTTGTTACCTTTCTCAAAGACTTCCTCAGCAGTTTGGCACCACACAATTATATCGTCAACGAATTGTACATGTTCTGGAGCTTTTTGTTTCTCCAATGCATTGTGGATCACTGAATGACAGATCGTTGAACTGTGTTTCCAGCATTAAGGCAGACAATTAAATTGATACTGGATTCCTCTCTAGGTGAATGCAAATTGAGGTCTGCATTCCTTTGGTATGGGAATAGAGAAGAAAGCATTAGAAATGTCTATGGTAGCATACCATTTGGCTTCCTTCAATTCCAGCTCGTACTGGAGTTCCAGCATGTCAGGTACAGCTGTGCTGATGCGTAGAGCCACCTCGTTCAGGGCACAGAAGTCAATTGTTAGTCTCCAGTCGCCATTAGGATTGGGTACAGGGCAAATCGGACTGTTTAAATGTGAATGAGCTTTCTTGATGACATTTTGACTTTCTAGTTGATGAATCAGCTGATGAATGGGAAACAAAGAGGCACGGTTAGTTCTGTACTGCTTGTGATGCACCGTTTCAGTAGCAATTGGCAGTTTCATGTCCTCTATATCATGATGTCCCACAACTGCACATTCATCTGAAAGTTCAGGTCTGATGGACAATTTCAGTTTATCATCCTCAATTTCTATTGATGCTATACCAAAAGCCCATTTATGACCCTTAGGATCTTTGAAACAACCTTATCTCAAAAAGTCAATTCCCAGAATGCAAAGTGCATATTTCCCAACTTTTGAACTGCCAGGCCACCTAATGAAGACATTCCACTAGATTTGGTTTTCTCCACTATCCCTTTCCTCCTCCTGGCTAGAGGAAGGGCACCCCTAATGCTGAACATGGCATATAGGGTGTACACAGTGGTTGGTGTTGTTGTGAGATAAATTACAATTATTAGAATAATTGCAATTGCTCTGAGGAGCTGAAGAAGTGACAGCTACTCTTCTGGCATTGTTGCCTCTGTTTCTGCCACTCTGCAGTTCCCTGACTCTCTTTGAAAGGACTGAAGTAGGTTTACCATCCCATTTGTTCATGTTCTCACCAAATTGGTCACGGAGGAGTATCTAGAATGACACACGTGATTGCTGGTGTCTAGGTGGAATTTGCCTTGCAGGAGTTGGGTGTCTGTTCCTAATAGCAGAAACATGCACCCATTCAGATGATGATGGAATGGTATCCTTTGCCAGATCGGAAATGGAGGTTTTGAGTTACTCCTTCAGTTCTTTCATACTATCTTTTATCTCTGCAGTCATATCCTTTAGCCCTGTAGTCATAGTTTCTATGGGCGAGATTAGGGTAGTATGTGACAAGCTGTCCTCTCTTTCCCTGAGCTGATCAGTAAATTCACCAACTGTGAACCTTTCATTACTATGCTGTGATGGAAACTTGTTAGCTAGGATGTTAGCATAGGATGAAGGAGCAAGCTTAATAATTTTCTTCATGAGACCTGTCCCAAGAGGAATGTTATCAGGCTCATGCATGACATGATCTCCATAAAGCACTTCCTTCACTATTTGTCCTCAGGACAGCTGGTCTGCTGAGCTGGTAGGTGGCCACAGGGAGCAGAATAGCCTTCCTCTAATCCAGCAGGGAGAAGTTAGGGACTTGCCAAGCCTCTTGGATCCTCACAAATCTATGGGACCAGATGAGATCCATCCTAGGGTGCTGAGAGAGCTGGCAGATGAGCTATCCAAGCCGCTCTCTATCATTTATCAACAGTCCTGGCCGTTTGGAGAGGTCTCTGAAGACTGGAATCTGGACAATATGGTGCCCATCTTCAAGAAGAGTTGGAAGGAGGACATGAGAAATTACAGACCTGTCAGCCTGACCTCAGTGCCATGAAACATAATGGAATGGACTAGCCTAAGTGCACTCACACTGCACCTGTAGGATGGCCAGGGGATCAGACCCAGCCAGCATGGTTTTAGGAGGGGTGGGTCCTGCTTGACCAACTAGATCTCTTTTTATTACCAGTTGACCTGCCTGGTAGATGTGGGGAAGGCTGTGGATGTAGTCTACCTGGACTTCAGCAAGGCCTTTGATACTGTCTGCCATAGCAAACTCCTGGCCAAGCTGGCAACCCATGGCTTGGACAGGGACACTCTGTGCTGGGTTAAGAACTGGCTGGATGGCCAGGCCCAGACAGTGGTGGTGAATGGAGCCACATCCAGTTGGAGGACAGTCACTAGTGGTTTGCCCCAGAGATCAGTGCTGGGCCCAGCCCTATTTAATATCTTCATTGCTGATCTGGATGAGGGGATTGAGACTACCATCAGTAAGTCTGCACACTACAGCAAACTGGGAGCATGAGTCAATCTCATAGAGGGCAGGAGGACTCTGCAGAGTGATCTGAACAGGCTGGATAGATGGGCACAGTCCAACACCATGAGTTTTAACAAGTCCAAGTGCTGAGTTCTGTACTTTGGCTGCTACAACCCCGTGTAATAATACAAGCTCAAGACAGAGTGTCTGGAGAGCAGCCAGGCTGAGAGGAACCTGGGGATACTAATCAACAGCCAACTAAACATGAGCCAGTAGTGTGCCCAGGTGGTCAAGAAGGACAATGGCCTCCTGGACTGTATCAGGAATAGTGTAAATAACAGGAGCAGGGAAGTCATTTTTCCTCTGTACTCAGCACTGGTTAGGCCACACTTTGAGTACTGTGTCAGTCCTGGGCCCCTCAATTTAAGAAAGATGTTGAGGTGCTTGAACATGTTCAGAGAAAGGCAACAAGGATGGTGAGGAGGCTGGAGCATAAGCCCTACAAGGAGCGACTGAGGGAGCTGGGATCATCCAGCCTGGAGAAGAGGAGTCTCAGGGGAGACCTTATTGCTCTCTACAACTACCTGAAAGAAGGTTGTAGCCAAGCCAGTGTTGATCTCGTCTATAGAATAAGAGGACAGGTTTAGGCTGGACATTAGGAGAAGTTCTACAGAGAGATTGCCCTTTGGAACAGGCTACCCGGGGAGGTGGTGGAGTTGCCTCCCTGGAGGTGTTTAAAAGGAGGCTGGATGGGCACTTAGTGCCATGATTTAGTTAAATAGAAGGGTTAGGTGATAGGTTGAATTTGATTATCTTGAAGGTCTTTTCCAACCTGGTTAATTCTTTGATTCTGTTGACGGGGGAAGAAAGGGTGGGAGGAAAACAAAGGCATGGGCCATTACGTGCTCTTCCAAAGTGATAAACAGGTACCTACGGATGTTTATGCACTTCTTAGTGTCTTACCCAGATAAGGGTAAGGAAGCCCTGTTCTAGCTTAATGTGGTCAGTTTGGCAAAGTGCCATTCTGATTCATGAATCTCTGTGGCCAAAGTATCCATTACTCAGGCAAATAATATAAATAGAGCTAAGTTGCAAGCAGTTGATGCTCTGCCTTGTGCTTCAGACCAGCTTAGCCCTGAAGGTTTGGGCTTGAACAGTCTTGAAATTTAAGTGCTTCAAGTTTATGATAAAGGACCTTGAGGCAGACTTTGGGGAACATCTTGCAGAATGGTGAAGAGAAAGGTACAGTTCCTGCTTTTGGACCACTGTACCCTGACTTCCTGCTGGAAGGACCTGCCTGTGCTGCAAACTGCCACCATTTGTGGAAACAGTTCCAACACTGCCATAAAGGAACCAAGGCACTATTGCTAAATTCTACTCAACTTCTATGAGTAGAACAGACATTCACTAGGGATCCAGGTTGTGTATTTTTAAGTCCAGTGGGGCCATTTCATGGCTAAACCTTTTCCAATTTTCTGATTCTCCTAAATTACTAAATTACTAATAAGCATCCTTGTGAAGATTTTCCCAACCAAATTAGAATACAAATTTAACTAGTTTGTATGTAGTTGGTGGGCAGGGCTTGTCAGAAATAAAAATTATTTTTAAAATTAGAATAGAATAAAATAGAATAAAATAGGCCAGGTTGGAAGAGACCTCCAAGATCATCCAGTCCAACCCTAACTACATATTTCTATAATTCCTGCCTCATTAATTACCACAACTGATTCAAGGTGTGAGGATGACAACCTTTGCCTCTAATGTAGAACCTTTAAAGTGTTCTGATTACTCTGATTCCCATACAGGCTAAGGGAAGTTTACTTATTCCTTGTGTACTGGCATCCCTCAGCCAGCAAAAATAACACCAGCTTGAATAACCTCGTTTTATGAACTACTTTCCAAAATTGATATGTTCAAGACATTCATTCAAGAAGAGGAAGGAGATGAGAAGTAAGACTCTCAACATGTATGAATAGTGTGCCTGGTTCACTAATATACACAGGGTGCAATGTCAGTACATTCTCTAATTGTGGGTTCAATTTTTTCTTTCTTTATCTTGTTCTGTAAGATAAGAAATTTCTGCTTTAACACCACTGAGCTACATCATTAAACACTTGGCCATTACTTCCATAGACAGTGTTTCACATGCACTACTAGTGTAATAGTTTCCATTAATGAATTGGAAGGCACTTTCAATATGTGCTGGTGAATGCTTGCACAAGGCTTGAGCCTTGAAGAAGGCAAGATGGTGGAGGTACCTTTGTACTCTTACTTCTTTTATGACTGCTGTTTGCGCTAGGATGTCTGCACTAGGTTTTCAGCATATTTACCAAGTTAGCATCAAGCATGACTAGGATGGACTTCTTAAAAAACCAAAAATGCTCAGTGACTGAAAAATGTATTGGGCACCAGCTTCTCAGTTTGTATTCACAGATGTAACAACTTCGGTGTGGTCCCATAGACATCCTTCTTTCAAAATTGGAGAGATACAGATTTGATGTTCAGTGAATGCAGCAGATCTGTGGAGAAGACTTAGGGGTGGGTGAAAAGCTGGACATGAACCAGAAATGTGTGCTTGTAGCTGTAAAGGGTTAAGCCACCTGGGACCCCCTGCCTTGTCCCAGGGGTGGTCTGGCCCCATTCCTCCCAGGTGGCATGGTTGAACACTCCCACTTCCTGCCCGGATCTGGGCTATAAAAAGGGGAACTCAGCCCCCTCTGCTCTCTCACCCTGGGCCCCTTCTCGCTGCCGCTGCCACTCCCTGCCGCTCCCTGCTGCTCCTCCACGTGCTCTACAAAAAGCTGCGTGGAGACTGAGAACTGCTCAGCTGTGTTTTGCAACCTGCTTCTGTTCTTCAGCACCAGCAAATATGGGACCGCGACTTTGCTTTTCGGACTAAAACCCTGCTGTGGTGGTATCCCTTCTCCCTTACCCCTTACTCCTCCCGGGTTTTTTTCTGTATCCCTTCCCCCCGCTTCCTGTGAGAAGCAGAAACCCCTTTTCACCCTGTATTTCATTGTTTAAAGGCATAATTCTCCATTCTCACTTCCAAACCTCTTTGAGTTTTCTTTTGGGCTTTTAGCTCAGGGTAGCTGGGGGTAAACCAATACAGTGGCCTAGAAGGCCAACCATATCTTGTGCTGCATTGGAAGTGCAAACAGTAGATCAAGGAAGTTGATTCTGGCCCACTTCTGTGCTATGGTAAGATTACATCTCTTGAGTATTGGGTCCAGCCCTGTAGGCCTCAGTATAGGAAGACATGAACCTGTTGAAGTGGTCCAGAGGAGGGCTCAAAAAATAATCAGATGGAAAATCAGTTCTGTGAGAAAAGGCTGAGAGGGCTGGCGTTTATCAGCCTGAAGAAGAAAGGCTCCAGGGAGACAATATTGCTGCCTTTCAATACTTAAAGGACACTTACAAGAGAGATAAAGACAGGTGTTTTAGTAGGGCCTGTTGCAGTAGAACAGAGGATAATGATTTCAGACTAGAACAGTGGAGGTTTAGGTTAGACAGAAGAAGAACTGTTTTACAGTGAGGGTGGTGAAATGCTGGAATGTGGTTTTTGAGATGTGGCAGATGCTTCATCCCTGGACACATTGAAGACCAGGTTAGACATGGCTCCAAACAACCTGGTCTGGTCAAAAATCTCCCTACTCACTGCAGAAAGGGTGGACTAGATGTCCTTTAAAGGTCTCTTTCAGTCATGCCTGGTTTATTTAAATTCATTGAAAGACATGCTCAAATCCATATGTCTGCCAATAAGGTCTGTGCCACTACTTGACAAATCTGAGATGCTTTGTATTTGGTGTGAGAGATAATAACAAAAGTTAAAAGTTTTGCCTGTTTTTGCTGCGCGCAAACTACATGAAAACCAGTAAGTTTTGTTCCTTTATTCCCATATATTTTCAGCCTGTAAGTGTCATATTTTCTAGCAAGATAGAAAGCAGAGGAAGGAGGCAGATTTCAGAGAAAGCAAAATGCCAGTATGTCTTTCACTCTGCAACAGAGTTGTAATAGAAATAAGCATCTTGCACTGATGAAGTGCTTCTTTCTTTAATGAGGCATTTCCAGGAAAGTAGTCAAGACCATTGGACCATTCATAACAACACAAGTACAAAAGAGCTTCCCCACCTTTTCCCTTCCTTTCTTTTCCTAATTTTACTCTCTTTTTAAAGTCAAACATGGGGTGTAAACTGAAACAAACAAACAAAAGCTATGTATATTCTACATATACTTTGTGGAAAGCCCTGCATTTTAACACAACTCTTGGTTGCAACATGCCATGCACCTAAGTTTAAAGTGCTTGTGCTTGTTCTCTTGCCACTGTTTTTGCTCTATTCCCGAAGACCACTACATTCTTTTTGCTGGTGTAGATCTCGCAATGCTTTATACATTTTTCCTTGGCAAAAATATGTTTTAATTTGAATACAGCAAAAGACTGTCTGAGGAGACAGAAAAAACACACATAAACTTTTGTACTGGCTACAGTAAAGGTAGTCTAAAATGCAGTCTCCTGAAAAAACTTTGTGCAAACAGAAAACAGTGAAAAGTACTGAAAACAATTTTCCTTTTCCCACTCCACTTTTCTCATTCCTTCCACCCTGCACCCTGCTGTCATTAATTCAGCTCAAAGATATTTTGCACAGATGTTTTTGTAACTGCAATACACTGGGAAAATCCCAACTCAAATTGATTCAGCTCAAAGATCTCCTAAATGTGCTTCCATCAGCATGGTGGGGTGGTCTAGATCTATAGTAAATGACCAGTTCATTAAATTCTGCAGCTTTTCTGTAATCTCCCAAGCCAGGTTCCTTAGCACTGGCGTGCATCAATTAATGAATGGGTAGTAATGAATTTCCCATTAGGACAAATATGGCATTACTGATATAAGCAGGGTAAACATTTAAGTGACTGTCTTATTTATTTTCCTTGATGTTTGTGTGGAAAACACATCTCCAGTTGCTTTACAATAGGCTAAACTGGTTCAGCCAGTTGGCACTAGACAATTTAAAAGTGGCTGAGAAGTTATTTAAGTCCAACTTATTCCATAACATTACTTTCCAAGGTTGCAAAAATTACTTTTAGGAAATAAAATCTGCTTGTGTAGTACAGGTATTTGATTTAACATTATGAAAACTAAATGCTCAATCATTTTCTGATTAAAAAATATATGGAGGGAAATAGTTCTCTTGGCAAATTTACATGCATTCATTTGAAACAAAAGGCCATTTAAAAGCAAAATAAAGGAATCTGTAGTACACATAGTCATTGAGAGTCTTTGGCTGTTAATTCTCCTCCCTTTTCTCTGTGGAGCACATGTCTTTCCCTGCTGTTCATCAGACTTGACTTTGATGGGGTGATTTTTAGTCAGCTGTCTCTATCATTTTGGCAGAGACAAAAATACTTTAAAAAATGTTACACTTCATCAAAGTGTATCAGGAGGCTTCACGGTCATTATCTCAATAGTTGCTCTGATGTGCAGAGCCACAGACGGTGGGGAGTGTATTAGAAGAAAGCCAGTGTTTCATGTAGAAAACTGGCAAGACTCTCCAAGCTCCTGTCAACAACTCAGCAGTCTGATCTGATGCAACGAGTGCTGATTATGCTCATGTTTCTGTAGGAAATAAACAAGAAAATGAATTCCACAGCACAACACAGTCTCTTTGTGTCTTCAAACTGGTGTAGCTGGAAGCCAGCCAGCCTCATGGAAAGCTTGGCCATTTGTGTCATCAGGGTCCTGGTGATGATGGTGTCTTTGATTACAGCTTGGATCCAGCATGGAGG
Source organism: Psilopogon haemacephalus (assembly GCA_013396835.1). NCBI lineage: Eukaryota > Metazoa > Chordata > Aves > Piciformes > Megalaimidae > Psilopogon > Psilopogon haemacephalus. The sequence goes on from VWZI01004333.1 coordinate 13,737, forward strand.
CCTTTCATGGACAACCACTCAGCAAATAAAGGGATTTATAGCTTGTTGGGTCAATTTAGCCATAAGGGTGCAGAGCAAAGTTCTTTTGAAAAGACTAGTGGATTAGCTACTCAACCAGTGCCACTCTAGGGCCTATTTCTCAGGTAACTTCATGACTGCTTTCCAGCTTGGCAGGGACTTTCTTCCTCCAAAGCTAGGTCCATCATGTTCTTGTTATCAATAGTGCAGCTCAAAGGACTAGGCACAAAAAGCTTTACAATTACTGAAAACAGCTGTTGAAACAACAATTAAGGCAAACAATAGGTAACAAGGAAAAACTATTAATTATGCAAAATTATGCAGAAAGTAGGATACTTTTTTATTTGTGATCACCTAATGTGGCTGACAGAAATTTAGACACCTTCTCTCCACTGTTGGTTTAAAGGTATCACCAAGTAGTGTCACTTGTAATAATATTCACCATTTCTTGTTTTGTAAACCTTTGAGCAGCCTATGAATTCTCTGTGGCATAACTACAGCAAGAACAAGTAAAACAGTAATCTAACATCTAATATTTCATGTTGAGGCAGTGCTAAGCTCTGAAGGTTACTGCACTATGTTACTATGAACAGTGTTTTACACAAGCAGTACGCCATATGGCTATTGCATTCTTCCCTCTTGTACCCCGCCTCCTCCTTTACATAGCCTCTTGCATTATGTGGTGATGCCTTAAAGGCAGGTACTTGACCAAATCACTTAGCACAGGTTGCTTCAACAATATCAATCTGACACCCACTTCTTCTTTCACTGAACGGTTAGACTCCTACCATCTTGTCTCTCCTCTTGCCAACTCTCAAAAACTCATTGCTTGTCTATTTGCAATCTCCATCCTTGACTAGCAGCACTGAGAATTGACATATGGTCATTTGAATACAGAATGTTCCACATCTTGCCTCCTTATAGCACCTTGAGCCATTGTACCAAGAAGTCTCATTTAAAATTTTGTTAACTTTGCAGATAAAAACACTGTCTTGAGCTTCCAACTACAGTTTATTTCAGGCTGTCTGTTAATTGACATGCTCTAACATGCTAACTTGAAAAATATTGCTTCAGAATGCCTTGGGAATTTAACTAATTTCATGCTAGAACTTAATAAGTAGGGTCTGACACTTTCATATCTTCACTAATCCATTAGGTGACTGTAACTCCTTTCAGTGACTGGATGAAAGCTTTATTAGTCACAGGGTTACTACTCTAAACATGTCACCAGAATTTAGTACAGTATCAGGACTAAAATGAAATTGACTTTTTGAATAATAGACTTTCAGTGATGTTCTAAAATGTACTTTCTGGTATTCACTTTAAAAGCTTTTATTCAAGCATTCATTTTTTGTTTCCCGGAGCAATTTTTATTTAGCAACTAATATATAGCAGGGACATAAAATAAAGTAAAATAAAACAACCGATCCATACTGGATCAGCTTCTCAAATGATGCAAATGGAGTCATGTCAAGTTATATTATTTAAGTATGTCATGCAGTATTTAAATCAATATCCGGTAAAGCTCCTTCCTTCTAAAGTCCACCACATAAACTGGCTTCCCTCCTCCACTTCATCTGTTAAATATCTTAATTTCCCTCTTTTTTTTCTACCCAGTCTCATAAAGTAAAGAGTTATTTTATCCATGCTGACTAATGCTTTAAAATTGTATCTTCTGTCACCAGTGTGTCTCTAGCAACCGACAAAAGTTCATTAGCACATTTGCTGGAAATAATCCAGTTAATTCATATTTCTTAAAAAAGAAAACCAAAAAACCCTTAACTGTATTACAGGAAAATGCAAACTCAATTTCTAATGGTAATTTATACAGGAAGAAAATATGCTATGCAAGTTTCTTTGGTTGTTGAGTGTACTGGTTTGCACTAATTGGAGGATTTGAATGAAAAATTAGACTATAGGCTGTGAGAGGAAAGCACTGATGGTGCTGCTTCACTCATAGCTTTACTGAGAAAGAAAAAAAAATTGTTCAGGAGTTGCAACCCAAACATAGATAAGTCAGAGGGCTTGAGACTGCTTCAGACCCCTAAGGGCCATAAATGGGCTTTTGGAACAGCATCTGTAGAAATTGAAGATGGCAAATTGAAATTGTCCATCAGACCTGAACTTTCAGATGAATCTGCAGTTGTGGGACATCATGATATATAGGACACGAAATTGCCAATTGCTACTACAACTGTGCATCACAAGTAGTACAGAACTAACTGTGCCTCTTTGCTGCCCATTCATCAGCTGATTCATCAACTGGAAATTCAGAAAATCACCAAGAAAGCTCATTCACATTTCAACAGTCTGATCTGGTCTGTGTGCCAGGCTAATGGCAACTGGCATCTCACAGTGGACTTCTATGCCCTGAACGAGGTGACTCCACCCATGAGCGCAGCTGTACCAGACATGCGGGAAATCCAGTATGAGCTGGAATTGAAGGAAGCCAAATGGTATGCTACCATAGACATTGCTAATGCTTTCTTCTCTATTCCCATACCAAAGGAATGCAGACCTCAATTTGCATTCGCATGGAGAGGAAACCAGTATCAATTCAATCGTCTGCCTCAGGGCTGGAAACACAGTTCAACGATCTCTCACTCAGGGATCCATGATGCACTGGAGAAAGGTAAAGCTCCAGAGCACATACAATTCATTGATGACATCATTGTGTGGGGCCAAACTGCTGATGAAGTCTTTGAGAAAGTTTACAAAATAATTGACATTTTGTAGCAAGCAGGTTTTGCCATCAAGAGAGACAAGGTCAAAGGACCTTCCAGAGAAATTTAGTTTCTGTGAGTGTGGTGGCAGGGTGTTCTCCATCACATTCCACAGAATATGGTAAAGAAAGTCTCCACCATGGCAGTTCCCACAAACAAAAAGGACACTCTATCTTTCTTGGGTGCAGTGGGATTCTGGAAACTACACACTCCTGGATTCAGTCAAATTGTCAAACCTCTGTATGATGTGACTCGTAAAAGAAACCACTTCGAGTGGAGACGTGAACAACAAGCAGCCTTTGATCAGATAACGTGAGAAGTAGTCCATGCTGTGGGCTTGGGACCTGTATGATCTGGTCTGGATATTAAAAACATTCTTTATACTAATGCAGTTGACAATGTTCCAACTTGGACTCTCTGGCAGAAACCTCTAAATCACACATGTGGTGGTCCACTTGGTTTCTGGGGATGTGGCTACAGAAGTTCAGAGGCAAATTACACCCCGACAGAGAAAGAAATACTAGCAGCCTACGAAGGAGTGAAAGTAGCTTTTGAAGTGACTGGAACTAAGTCACAATTGATCTTAGATCCTAGATTGCCAGTTCTAAACTCAATGTTCAAAGGCAAAGGTTCATCACCACATTGTGCCACAGATACAACCTGGTCTAAATGGATGGCTTTGATAACCAACAAGCACACATGCGTAATCTTGATCTACGAGGTTGAGTAGATGTGATCAACAACTGGACGGAAGTCACAGGATGTACAAAACCACCAGAGGAGAAAAGAATTTGTGCTAAAGAAACTCCTCCCTATGGTGATCTTTCTGATCATGAAAAGAACTATGCTTTTTTCACAGATGGTTCCTGTCGTCTTGTTGGGAACAAGCAAAGATGGAAGTCAGCAGTCTGGAGTCCTACCAGGAGAGTTGGTGAAGCAAAAGATGGAGAAGGAGAATCCAGTCAATTGGCTGAGGTAAAAGCAGTCCAACTTGCTCTTGATGTGGCTGAATGTGAAAATTGGCTTATCCTTTACCTCTGCACCGACTCATGGATGGTAGCCAATGCTCTGTGGGGTTGGCTAAAGGACTGGAAAAAGAGTGGCTGGCAGAGGAAAGGAAAGCCTATTTGGTGTGCTGATCTTTGGCAGGACATTGATGCACAGCCGGAGAGAATTCCAGTAAAGAGGCAGAATATTGATGCACACATCCCTAAAAAGAAAGCCACTGAGGAACATCAACAAAACCATCATGCAGATCAAGCTGCTAAAATTTCTCAAGTTGACACAAACAGTGACCTTGATTTTTTTTTGAACACCAAAGCAAACTGTTCTTAGCTCAGTGGGCCCATGATTCATCTGGACATCAAAGCAGGCATACAACATACCAATGAGCATGTGACAGGTCAATTGACTTATCCATGGATGCTATTACCGAAGTCACACATGGCTGTGACATCTGTGCTGCTATTAAGCAGGCTAAGCAAATCAAGGCCTTGTGGTATGGTGAGAGATGGTCAAAGTACAAATATGGTGAAGCGTGGCAGATTGACTACATCACTTTACCTCGCTCTCATTCTGGCAAGCAGTATGTGCTAACAATGGTAGAGGCAAGCATGAGATGGCTAGAAACCTGTCCAATTCCACATGCTACTGCACGTAACACCATTCTTGGTTTGGAGAGACCAATCATGTGGAGACATGAAACTCCAGAGTGAATTGAATCAGACAATGGCACTCATTTCAAGAACAATCCTGTGTGAAACTAGGCCAAACTCAATGGTATTGAGTGGACCTAACACAATACTCTACATCTGCACCAGCTTCAGGAAAGTTCAAACACTACAACGGTTTGCTAAAGACCACTCTAAAAGCCATGGGGTGTGGAACTTTCAAAAACTGGGACAAGAATTTAGCACAAGCAACCTGGTTGGTAAACAGTAGACATTCTGTAAACAGAGCAGGACCTGCCCAATCAGTTTTGGTGCAAACAGTGGATGGTGATAGAGTTCCTGTTGTACATGAAAAGAATCTGTTAGGCAGAACTGTTCGGGTATTTTCTCCTTCGGGGAAAGGGAAACCTGTCTGAGGTGTGGTTTCTGCAGAAGGTCCTGCAGAAACATACATACTGGACAATGCAGGAGAACATACATACTGGACAATGCAGGAGAAAGGTGAAGTCTAGTGTCAGAGGGCTTGAGAGTGCTTCAGACCACTTTGGGGCTGTGACTCGTGCATGGCTCTTTCTCCCTTCCTAGCTGGATCTGAATAATTTCACTAACTTCTTTCCTGCTGCTAGTCCCCCTGGCCTATCTACCATTGCCTATCTGCTGCATGAACAGATGGTGAGACAAGGTTGGGGAAAGGGGGAAGGGCTAAGAGTTGTTGGTTACCCCTCTTAGGGATTTTGAACTGTGGGAGGGGTGTGGTGTTTCTGTATTACCTTGTTATTCTTGTTATTGTATATATCTGTAAATATCTGTCATACATTGTAAATATCTGCTTGCATATTGTGCATAGCTGTAAATATAAAGCTTCATTTATTAACCTCCAGATGACTGAGTTCTAGCCTGGGTTGTTTCAAAGTGTGGGGGGGCAGCTAACTGCCAATCCACCACATCGGGTTTTCTTTTTTTTTTCCCACTAAAGATTTCTAAACAGCATCTGAAATTTCAAAGTAATTTTGGCAGTTATCCAGATGTGATTTTCCAATCATTGTGGGATTTTAAATTTTATTTTAATCTTATTTTATTTTTTAGCAGTTTTTATTCAGTGGTACTTCTCATAGCTCTCATGCTGGCACAATGCTCCCATCTCTTCATTAGTCATTCAGCTCATGGAGCTTAATTGGACAAGGGTAGAGCAAATTTGACAAACATCACAGCAGCAGAAAAAGCAATCATTCTTTCAAGATGAAAATTTGTTTGATGTCTTACTGTGTAACTCATTTACTCTCCTTGGGCATCATGTGACCTGAATGTTAATCAGCCATTGATTGGCTTCTCTCCATGGACAGTCATGTAGTGAGAATATTAATGGCCTGGGACTGGTAACATCATTGGTAGGCAACCTTTGGATTGGTTGCCAGGTTAAGATAGGGAGATAAGTGGATGTTGATGAACACTTGACAGATCTTCACAGAAAATTAAAGCTCTAAAATACCATGACAAAGTCTTGTCAAATGAAGCATGATTATCATTGAATGCTTAAGGAATTCATCATCTGCATGAAATTGATACACTTCAGCACCAGCAAGCCCTGCAGTCAGCAGAGAATCATCAGATGTTTATTTATATGTGTTCACCAAATCACATTAGTTCTGAGAGCAAAAACATGCTAAGGATGAAGGTTATTTTCCATTCAATCTAATTTATCTATGACAATAATCATCACTAATAATATGTCAAATGAGATTGTAGTCATTTTCTGCATGCATGCTATTTGGAATATGGTGTTGAAGCATCTCATATTAATTAACAGTTGGCTAAGGTGCTCAGGGTCTGAAGTCATTAACCTATCCTTATGGAAAATTACATTTTATAGATGGAACTTATTGATACATATTCTTATCTAACTCTCAATATAAATTCTAACGTGTAAAAACAGATGTTGTGTTTTTATGATGTTGTTAGGGCTAATAATCATGTAATAATGTGTCTCTCCAAATTATTTTGGGCCAAATTTTGCTCTAGGAATGGAAAGCAGTTATATAATGGCTTCATGTGAATCAAGAACTGATTATTTTCTATTTGTTTTCTTTCTTTTTTTCCTTCTTCTATTTTGGTTTAACTTTCAAATAATTTACCAAGAGATTCTAGCTTTCAGTATACGTCTAGCAAGATTCTGTAAGTACCAATTAGTCTCTTCACTGTACCAGCATTAACAGCAGCAATGGTTGTACTGTAATTGCGTGTATTATAACAGTGCACATTCCAGAATATTTAATTTATGAAATGTATTTTTTTTAATCAAAATTAATGTATTAATTAATCGGTCATGTTAATTACTACTAAATAGCTGCCTTGTTATTAATTGAATATCAATAGCAGTTTCATTAATTTAACACATTCAGTTCTTGACATAATATTTGTTGGTGGGTGGGGTTTTGTTATTACTGGTTTTGAGGTTTGCTCTCATTTTTTCTTTTAGGTGAAAGAAAGACCAGAAACTACAGAGTAACCTACCCACAATCTCCTATTCTTAGGAAGTCATTAAAGCAAAAACTGCTTCTTCTGAAACATTCTTAATAGTTCTTTTTTTCACAGTAGGTGAATACTTCTACTGCCTCTTGACTTAAAGAGTGTTACTGTATTACAAAATACTTGGGTTTAAACTACCTGCTTGTCAATGAAGTTTTAAGGGAGCACATGCATCATTTTTGGCTGGTTCGGTTACAATAATTTTCATACACACATACATATACATGCACAGAATCATGCTTTGGCTTACAGAATTACATTTTAAAAATAAGAGGGAAATAATATATTGCTTCTTATTTTCCCTGCTTTAATCTGTTTTGATCTTGGTACTGCTTCTCTCTCTCTTTGGAGGCCCTCTTTACTGATTAAATGAATCTGCTTGAAAGGCTGGTTCTCAGGCTCTTTGATCTAATCCGATCTGATCTTATCCGATCGCTTCAGCAGGACATTGGAGAATTAAGAATAAGCAGCTTTACCACAAGTGTTTAATAACTCAGCACAATCTCCTTATGGCTCTGAGCTGCTCATGTTCTCATCCAGTCAACAGCTCACAGTGTAACAGATTGGACATCCCTCTGAACCTAAGGAATTTTCATGCACTGCGAAACTAATCACTTCAAGTTCCTTCATAAATCACACAAAGCAGATTTCCGTATCTTAACAAATTGGGGGAAAAAAAAAAAAGAAGAAGAAGAAGGAATGGAGGGGAGGAATTCATCTACTGAGCTAAAGACTGGGTAGGGACACAAGGAGAGGAGGAAGTATAATCTAAATTCTGTCATCTTATTTAATGTGTTTCTCATCTGCTTAACTTTCACAAGCATAAAATAATGCAGGCAGGCTAAACCCTTCAAGCCCTCACTGACCTTAATTTTTTTTGTCCCTTTATGAAAACATGTGGTTTCTATGGCAATAATGTTATTTTTGTCCCTGTAACAACTCTGGAGTTTGCTGGCAGCATGCAATTAAGAAGGTAGCACATGACATGGCATTACAAAGTGTTTTAACTTCCCATCTCAGGTACCTACTAATGGTGAATGGATAAATGGAAGGGATTCCTTCATACTAACAACAGAATCAAGGTTACCTTTTCTGCAACTTGGAGCAGTAGCATCTTCAGGATGGATCTAGTGTGAGATTTGTTTAGTATTTAGACTTTTCTCTATCACATTCTTTCAAGGTCCGGAGGCCAGAGATTAACATGATCTCTGTCCAGAGGAGCAAGACCTGTTCTTATAGATTTCTGTGCTGTGAAATTAAGGTATAAGCGAGACCAGATATTACCACAAAACTGTTTATTAAGGATAAAGTTGGACAAAACAGAGCAAACAAGGGAGTAGGGGAGAGAGAGAGAGAGAGAGAGAGAGAGAGAGAACAATGGAGAAATTAGGAGGGGGGGGGAAAAGAGCAGTGGAGGGAGACGAGCAGGAATTATATTACCATCAAATGGAGACAGGGGGATGAGAGAGATGTGTGTGGTCCAGGGATGCTCTGTAGCATTCAGGAGTCTGTCTTCTAGCTGGTGGAGTCCTTCCTGAGTTCTTCTCCCTGGGTTCTTCCTCCTGAGTTCTTCTTTATACAGTTTTTCTTCCTCAGGTCTTTTTTATACAGTATTTCCAGTCCCAGTCTTATCAGTGTCCAGGTGCAGCTCCCCAGGAATTCCTCCTGTGCATTCTCATGCCTTAGCAGGGGTCTGCCAGCAGCACCAGGGAGGGCCTCCACCCCCTGCCTGTGCCGCTTACCTGTGCGGCAGGTCATAAACAAGTCCTTTCTCTTCGTGGTAGTGATGAATACCCTGAAAACCATGCTAGGCAGAAATCCAGGAAAGTCACAGAAGATCACAGTATTTACATCCTAGAGCTTCAGCAAAGTGCTGTGTCTCTGATAATTTGCATTCAGCCAGGAACATTGTCTGAGTCTGGGGGAAGGAGACAGCAGTCCTTATCTTCATTGATTCAAACAAGGGAGAGCCTTCAGTCTCTCACACATTCCTCCAAAGAAATTGTGTTTTACCTCCTTCTTTCAGGTAACAGAAGAAAAATAAAAGCTGTTGACATTTAGGCTCTGAATATCATCTCCAACAACCAAACACAGAGTCTGTGTAGGACATAAAGGAAAAGGAACAATTCAACAAAGAACATCACCCTTAAGACAAAGTTCAATAATGATAGGAATAGAAGCCAAGCTTTTAGACTCATGAGGAAGGCATTGCAAAACCTTGCAGTTTTGCTGTATGGCCATCTGACATGACCAATTACTTTGAGATTCAACTGACAACTATAAAATTTATCCAACATCTCAACACTAAATTCACCAAATCCTTTTACACAGTTGTGAAGACTCCTAGAGAGTCAATAAATAGTATTAACTATACAAATGTACATATTAGCACAGGTTCATCTGAAAAATAGGTGAACTTTTTAACAAAATTTTGTTAGGATTTTAAGGAAATACAGAACATGTTCGATCATTGGTTTTGCTACCAAGATATTTATCAACTTACGAAGCCTGGCTTTATAATATAGATTCTAAATAATACCAATTCTAAATATAGCTATTAGTTTAGCAATGGATGCACTGGGTTTGGAATGCAGTTATCTACTGTCAGAAAGTTCCTTGCAGGATTCCTTGTTCTCGAAGGTTACTCTGTAATGTGGCTTGTAACTGAGAATGGATACCTAGCCAAGGTACTGTAAAGGTGTCTCATCTTGCACAGATTTTAGATCAATAGAAACTTTTAAAAACACAGAAGCTGCAATTAATTCTCAAATACATCTTTGCAATTAAATTTTTAGATTTTTAATACAGTTATGACACTCAAGTACAATTAAATTATTACTTTACTACTCCCTTATAAAGACTACAGAAAGTATTTCCATAAAGGATTTAAGGTCAATAAATTATTTTGCTATAATTCAGTCAAAAGGCATTAAGAAAGTGCTGAAGATTAGCTTGAAGGCTGTATATGTATCTATGAAGTAACCCGAACTTTTAAAATGAGTGCAAAAAAGTGACCAAATTATAAATGAACTCTTCTTACATATGTAAATTTGTTTTCCAGTTATGAGCAATGTTTTTTTCTGGTTCAGGTAACAGAGCCACCGTGTAAGGGACATTTAACTCTCTTTCTTGCAATCTGTTTTACATTCCAGAATGGGTAGTTTTTACACTGAAGTTTAGCTGTTTTGGTTTGTGTTTTGTTGTTGTTTCTTTTTACTTCCCAAAATTTTCTGAAAAATAGACATGCCAATTATGACACTATGATTGCAGCTTTTGGATCCAGTGTGACCCCATGGTTATGACAGTTTGATATTTTTCAGAGTCATAGTACTCAGACATTGGCAGTTGGTATTCCCATGTAGGATAGCAATAGGAATGGCTGCTTGCCTGTGGGTGATTTTTTGTCTTGGCTTGCTGCAGATAGGATGAAGGAGGATACAGAATTTTGCCCTCAGGTAAGGGTCAGATGTTACTTGGAGCAGTACACATTGAAACTACAGCAAGGCTAAAGACATTTAGTCTCTGGCAAAAACTGTGCTATAAAGAAAGCTGCATGAAAGTCCTTAGCTGCACAGACTGACATAAAGATAACAAACACACTGTACTCATAAAGCTGGTCTATCTGAGAATGAGGAGATAGGCTAAAGGTTAGAACTTTAGTTATTAATCTTGCTCATTGCTCAGTTGCACTGGGTCTAAGAGACCTTGAATAACAGCCAGTAGCCCTGGAACAGTGCAACTTTAAAGCCTATTAGTAATTATAGACATGTGCTTTGTGTGAAGAAGTGTAAGAATATGAAAGGAAACTAAAGCCCTTCATGATTCTTAATGTTTTCTATTCCTGCTTCCAAGAGAAAATGTTTTGATTACACTGACACAACACATTTATATGAGTTTAGTAAAAATATATAGAATTCTAACAAAATACTTCAGTTTTATAAGCAAGATGAAGTGTAAGGGCAAACCACACGTAGTGGCTATTAGCCATGGTTGTTTAATGACCATTTGAAGGCAATTCAGCTAAGGATGAGGAAGACATAGGAAGTAACTGTTGAAATGTTTGGTCATTTACTCAGCTGTACTGATTTTATCAGAAGCTACATTTCTGTCCTTCAGCTCTGGCTGCACACAAGTGTATGGCAGCTGGTAGAGCAAATTGTATTTCATAGAGGTCTAATAATTAAGAAGGCAATAAACATGCTTTCTTAGTGATGCACTGATTGTGTGGGCCTGAAAAGTAAGAAGTAGTGACATCCTGTGATGTAACTGAGTTGAAGCAGTGCAGCCACTTCCTTGCAGCAGTTTGTGGCTATGAATGTATCACCAAGGTATCATATTATTCTACATCGCCACAACATATGACATATGTTTTCCTTGCATGTACTAATATTTAAGGTATTTCAAGATACTAGAGACTTGCTAAGAAAAGTTTTTAAAAAGTACTTATTTCACTGATTTCCTCCACACTTTACTTGTTCAGATTCCAAACACTGAAATTTGGAGTCTTCCTAGGAACTATACTACTGTTTGAAATGTATACTTGTAAAAGCTTTAATGTATGAATTACAAGAAGGTAATCTGATTCTTCCTCTTTCCTCTAATACTCAGTATGAATGTAATATGGTTTAAAATCCAACAATAATTCAATGTTTTATAACAAATTACACACTTTCTGGAAGTACACATTTCACTTCACTGATCCCCAGAAGTTCCTGGCTAAGACACAGATGCTGACATTTTAAGCCATCTAGGTGAACTGAATCAGCCTTGGTGCCTGACGGCATCTCCCAGTATAAAAGAAAATCTATAATTCATGTCATCATATTTACAGATTCTTACACTCTCCCTCCTCATGTACTTTGCAAAAATTGTTGGTACCCTTGAGCTTCTCTCTTTAGATATCTATCTGAATTGATACAGTGATATTCAAGGTTTAAAAATTGCAGGTAGCTGTTCAAGTTCAATTGCAAATAGCTGACGGTGAGTGCACCCGAAGCAACGAGGCTGTGTACCAATATGGTTATACGCTCGTCCTCCTTTATTACAGCTGCAACCACTACATACAACAGCAGCTACTACTACTTAATACAAGTTTGTTAAGCTTATATCCCAAGATGGGGTGGTTACAGAGCAAGCAAGGTAATTGGCACAGAGGATCATATGTGGAAGACAATAATTGGTTATTGTACATAAACAAATTACTTCACAGTTATCAAGAAACTTCTGGGTAACTTTTTTAGAAGCAGGAACTGTCCCACTCTGCATCCCTGTTTCTCTTCCGTTCCAGTTCCAGCTGCACATACAGTTCACAGGTGTTCCGCTGTACTCCACACTCACGGCAGTGGATTGTTCACTGCCCCAATTCTGCTTCTCAGATATTCTGCAACAAAAAATTACTACAGCAACATGTAAAAACATACTAGACATGAAATGTCGGGAAAAGCACTCTTTTCTTGCAGGCTTCTGCCTTCCATATGTAGAAGGAAATATTGTGTTATTAAAGAAAACAAAACAAAATGAAAAAAAATTCTTGAATCACAGAATGTCAAGGGCTGGAAGTGACCTCAAGAGATCAGCTACTCCAGCCCCTGTGCCAGAGCAGGATCACAACGAAATGAAAACCAAAAACTGGAAAAGAACTCCATAAAATAAAAATCTGTAGTACTTTGTCTGTTTCAGAAATGTAGCCTCACTAAGCCATAAAATTCAACTATGAACCTACTATACCATTTTGTGCCAAACAAAACGTATTGCCAGTAGCTATGGTCAATAAAATCTCTATAGCAAATGAATGTTTTACACACTTTGAACACTTTCTGATGTCAAGGAAAATGCATATGCATTTCCTTGGACAGAGAGAAATCTTTTTGTCAATCTAGTCGATTAAAAAAAGAAGTCAGAAAGAAAGAAGGAAAGAGAAATATAAGAATAAATGTAATAATGTAATACACATTATCCACATTTGGAGAGGAAACAGATGTCATCCTCCTCCTTGAAAAATTCCTGTTTCTGGCACACAAATAGCTGACCTTCATACATACTCAAGGTGTTGAGATTTTTAACAGTTTTTTTTTAAATGTCATTGGTAAGGGGGAGCCTATGCTTAATCTTCAGGAAGCTACTTGCTACATGTAAAGGTTTATGCCCACCTGGGACCCGCTGTTTCTTCCCAAGGAATGGTTTAACCCTTTTCCCAGGTGTCATGGTTAGACATTCCCACTTCCTGCTAGGGTTTGGACTATATGAGGAGGAACCCAGTCCCCCCACTCCTCTTCTCTTTGCTCTCTTCTCCTCGTGTGGGCTGTTGGAGCACCTGCTCACTGCTTTTTGCTGCTAGAGCACGGGTCTCCCTGCTGCCTCGTGGAAGAGCACCGTTATTTCTCTGCTGAGACTGGGACTGAGACTTTTTGCAAGAGGATTCCTGCATTCTGCTTTCCTTTCAGCACCAAAGCCAATCGAACCTCAGCTGCCTGCCGTGGTTGTATCTTTTTTTCCCTTTTTCCCTTCTCCCTGGTCTCTGTACGTTATTATTACGTATGATGTTATATGGATTATAATAGATATGATACTGGAATATGTCAGTGCATGGGCTGTTTCAGCACTGCCACTGAGGACAGGGTTCAACCCGGCTTACCCGGCAGAAGCGGCAGATCGACTGGCAGCAGACCGGAGGGTGCACCAGGATCCAGCCTGGTGCCGCAAAACTCTGGAGCCACCGCAGTCGCCATTACGCTTGCGGGCAGCAGGGGCGTGGCCAGTGGCAGTGCCGCCAATGCCATTGCGCATGCGCATGGCGGGGGCGTGGCCAGCGGCAGCGCGCTCAACACCACAATGCATGCAGGCGGCGGGGGATGGAAAATGCCAATTGCGGCACACCCCAAGCAGCCTGCGGCAGCAGCGCAGAGCTTATCCATCGCCCCTATAACTACAAGAAGAATGAGACTCCATGCCTCAGATTCAACAGACAATGAATCAGCCAGCACTAGTTCCACACAACCAGACAACGATAATGGCTTAGACTTTGTGACAATTCCAAGCATTCCCGGCAAGGAAATCAGGCACACTCGGAAAACTATGTATGGGCAAATGGACAATCCCTGCTGGCCTGGCTCCTGCACTTCTGGGATATGGGGGAAGATTCTGTGGAACTGGACCAGAGGGAGGCAAAACAACTTGGGTCTTTGTCAAGAAATGGTGGTGTGAATAAAGAGCTGGGGAGTCTGGATGGGATCCACTCACTCTGGCTTCTGGCAGCCATAAGGTCTAGGTACCCCACAAAGGACGACATGGTGTACCACTCCTTTAAGTGGTCTGACATGGAACAGGGAATTGCTTGTCTCAGACGGATGGCCATCCAAGAAATAATTTATGGAAATGGTCAGATGCCTGTGGACCCCGAGGACATTAGGATGAAGTCAGCCTTCTTGAAGAGACTGGCACAAGTGCACCCCGGGACTACACCCACACACTGTGAGGACTTCTACTGGGAAGGGACCCCAATAATCTCCCAACCATAAGGGAGTTTGTGGGGGACCTCAGGAAGTTCGAGGACAGTGTGACTCGTAAAGCCCTGGTATCAGCTGTGCAGACCCTCACTAGAGACATGGACGAGNAAGAGCTGCAGGGTATTGGTAGTGGGAATCACTCTAGGGGGAACGTGGCCCCAGTGTCACAGAGGCAGGCCCCTAGCCCAAGGGCTGGTGACACAAGTGGTTCTAGCTTGTGCACATCTTGCAGCAACCACCTCCAGCATTAGAGATGCCCTCTCTCCAGTCAGGTGGAGAATAGGGATAACAGAGTGTATTGGGATGTGTTTGTAAGATGGCCTGGCACCTCGGGGGTGGAGAAGCATAGGGCTCTGGTGGACACAGGTGTACAATGCACCCTAATACCCTCCAGCCACAGGGGGTCAGAGCCCATAACTATATCAGGGGTTACAGGGGGATTACAACTCCTGACTGTAGTGAAGGAGGAGATCAGCCTCACTGGGAATGCGTGGGAGAAGCATGCCATAATAATTGGTCCTGACACACCTTGTATAGTTGGTATGGACTTTCTGTGGGAGGGTTACTTCAAAGACCCAAAAGGATACAAGTGGGCATTTGGGATAGAAGCTGTAGAGCTTGCCAATGAGGAACAGCTGTCTATCGTGCCCGGCCTTTCAGATGAACCTTCTGCAGTTGGGAAACATACGGTGCAGGACATTCAGGTACCCATTGCTTCTCAAGTGGTACATAGAAAACAGTACCGGACTAACAGGGATTCTTTGCTGCCCATTCTTCAGCTGATCCATGAGCTGGAGAGGCAGGATGTCATTGGCAAGACTCAGTCCCCCCTTCAACAGACCCATCTGGCCAGTGCAGAAAGAGAACGGTGAGTGGAGGCTGACAGTGGACTTCAGAGGCCTGAATGAGGTCACTCCACCACTCAGCGCTGCTGTGCCAGATATGCTGGAGCTACAGTACGAACTCGAGTCCAAGAAGGCAAAATGGTATGCCACATTGACGTTGCTAATTCGTTCTTCTCCATTCCCATTGCAGAAGAATGAATTTGCTTTTACCTGGAGGGGAGTCCAGTATGAATGGAAGCGACTCCCCATGGGCTGGAAGCACAGCTTGAGCATTTGTCACAGCATAATTCACACTGCACTGGAGAAGGGCGGAGCACCTGAGCACTTGCAGTACATCGATGACATCATGGTATGGGGCAACACAGCAGAGGAGGTCTTCAAGAAGGGTAAGAAGATCATCAACATCTTGTTAGAGGCCAGTTTTGCCATCAAGAGAAGCAAGGTGAAGGGAC
>VWZI01004334.1:0-79295 GCA_013396835.1 Psilopogon haemacephalus
CTCACGTTGGGTAAGCCAATTTAAAAATGTAGTGGGTTAAGCAGTAACCTGCCCCCCGACCTTTTTAAAACCCCAGCTAAAACTCAGAAAAAACACTGGAAGTCAATAAATGAAGCTTTATATTTACAGCAATGCAAATATACAAGCAAATATTTACAAGATATAACATATATTTAGAGAAATATACAGTAAAAAAGNATAACATATATTTAGAGAAATATACAGTAAAAAAGGTAATATACACACCACACCCCTCCCAGAGACCAAAATCCCCAAGAGAGGGTAACCAAACTCCCCCCTCTACCACCTTTCCCCCCTTCCCCAGCTTTATCTCACCACCTGTTGATGCTGCAGATAAGCCGAAGATCAGAGAGATTAGTGGTAGGAGAAAAAGTTAGTCGTTTTAGTGATTTCAGTTTGAATTTAGCCAGCAAGCCCGAGAGACAAAGGAAAAAGCGGCCGGAGCCAGCACAGACCCAAAGCAGACTGGCTAATGTGGATGTTTTGGGAACACTCCTTAAAACAATTTTTTTTTTTTCTTTCTCAGTGAAACTGGGTGAAGTGACACTGTGTGTTTAACTCTCTCTCAGCCAATAGTCTAATTTCTCACTCAAATTCTCCAATTAGCTCAAACCAACACAACAGGCCCGTCAGTCTCACCTCTGTGCCTGGTGAGATCATGGAGCAGATCCTCCTGGAGGCACTACTGAGACAGGAGAATAGTCAAGAGGTGATTGGGTCCAATCAGCATGGCTTCACCAAGGGCAGATCCTGCCTGACAAACCTGGTGGCCTTCTATGAACAGGTCACAACATTAATAGATGAGAGGCAAGCAACTGATGTCATTTACCTGGACCTGAGCAAAGCCTTTGACACTGTCCCACACCACATCCTGGTCTCCAAGCTGGTGAAACATGGGTTTGATGGGTGGACCACCAGGTAGATAAAGAACTGGCTTGATAGCCATACCCAAAGAGTGGCTCTCAATGGGTCCATGCCCAAAAGGAGACCAGTGATAAGCAGAGTCCCTCAAGGATCAGTCCTGGGACCAGTCTTTTTCAACATCTTTGTGGGTGACATGGACAAAGGCATTGAGTGCACTCTCAATAAGTTTGCTGATGATACCAAGCTGTGTGGTACATCAGACACGCTGGAAGGCAGGGATGCCATGCAGAGGGACCTGGACAGGCTGGAGAGATGGGTACAAGCCAACATCATGAGGTTCAACAAGGCCAAGTACAAGGTCCTGCATCTGGGTCGAGCAAACCCCAGGCACAAATACAGGCTGAGCAGTGACTGGCTGGAGAGCAGCCCTGAGAAGAGGGACTTCGGGGTGCTGGTGGATGAGAAGCTCAGCATGAGCCAGCAGTGTGCACTTGCAGCCCAGAAAGCCAACCAGATCCTGGGCTGCATCAGGAGAAGTGTGGCCAGCAGGTCAAGGGAGGTGATTTTCCCCCTCTACTCTTCTCTGGTGAGACCCCACCTGGAGTACTGCATCCAGTTCTGGAGCCCCTATTACAAGAGGGATGCTGGAGCATGTCCAAAGAACGACCACAAGGATGATCAGAGGGCTGGAGTACCTCTCCCATGAGGACAGACTGAAAGAGTTGGGACTGTTCAGTTTGGAGAAGAGGAGGCTCTGAGGTGACCTTATTGTGGCCTTCCAGTATTTGAAGAAGGCCTACAGAAAAGCTGGGGAGGCACTTTTTAGGCTATCAGGAAGTGACAGGACTAGGAGGAATGAAGCAAAGCTGGAGGTGGGGAGATTCAGACTGGATGTGAGGAGGAAGTTCTCCACCATTAGAGTGGTGAAGACCCTGGAACGGGTTGCTCAGGGAGAGTGTTTGGTGTAGGGTGTCCCTGCCCATTGCAGGGGGGTTGGAACTAGATTATCCTTGTGGTCCCTTCCAACCCTGACTGATTCTATGATTCTATTCTATGATCCAGCCTAAACCTGCCCTGGCACAGTTTGAGGCTGTGTCCACTTGTTCTGTCACTGATTGCCTGGGAGAAGAGACCAAGCTCCACCTGGCCACAACTTCATTTCAAGTGGTTGTAGAGAGCAATAAGGTCTCTCCCTTATTACACAGAATTTCTTAGATTGGAAAAGACCTTCAAGATCATCAAGTCCAATCATTAGTTTCATACTGACAAGTCCTTGACTAAACTGAATCCCTCAGCACAACATCTAATCACTTTGAATCATTATGGTTGGAAAGAACCACCAGGATCCACACAATAGCATCCAGAGCAGTAAGGTTTGTTTTTGTAGTTTATAATGTTTTAGTCTTTTAGCTCATAATGTTCAAAGAAGTCTCAGTAGTAAACCACACTTTCCTATTACTGGATCTCCTTAGAGAGCAGCATAATACAAACCAGCTCTCACTGTTGGTCTCATGTGCCTCCCCAGTGTTCAAGGGAAGATATATCAGCAGAAAACTCTCTATGCAGTCTGCATTCAAATACACGGTAGAGTGTTAACACAGGGAGTGTTATTAAAGGATTACCTCTCCCAGAGAAAGGAGATACTGGTTCCATTTCTTCCATTACTTTTTGCTTGTGTTTGGTAGTCCTTTTTGATGCAGCAGTCCAATCTACTGTTTTTAAAGGGAAGTGACTTGCTCTCACTGGTGTTACAAAATTAATATCAAATATTTATTTTTTATATTAATTTTGGTATGATATAAAAAATTGGGGAAATCCCATAATATTTGTTCAGATTCTGGGTTGACAGTAAGTAGGCGCACACAGGGTATTTATAAAAACAGAATTAAACAGTTTGAACAATCAGAAAATACCAAAGCAAAACCAGGGAAAATTCTAACTATGCTTATGAAGTCTTAGCATTAACTGTAGCACATGTGCTGAATTTCCAAGTAAGTTTCCTGTACAAAGACACTTCCAAAACTGTAATGATGGTAAAACACAAAATATATTTCAAAGCAGAGGGGAGGGGAAGAGAATTGAGTTGATGTAAGCTGCTGCAAGCTGCAAAAAAAACCCTGCAGCTGCTGTGAACAATGCTTTCTGCAGGCAGGGACCCAGTTAAATGATCTGCTAACGGGGCTCAGCACTGATGGAGAGACGCTGTGGGAAAGGCGTGTTTTCAAGTCCTTCCCCCATTAAATGCACCTTTTGAAAATCAAACTGGTGAATAAGCACATGCATCACTTGTTTTGGCCAAAGAATTCAAAGTTTTGTGCCTTGTGTGACTACATCTGCATATTGAAGGGCTGCACAAGACACCTGACACGTGGTGCTGAGTGCTAGCCTTCAGGGCAGCTTTGCTGAAGCCAGCCCCCATTGCTTAGTCTGCTCTCAACTCATTCTTGGACCCTAGCACACAGGAGCAGGAAAGCAGTGCCCAAAACCAGCCTGGCAGGATTTCTGCCCTACCAGGACAACTGGTGCTGACATCTCTCCTTACTGCTGGGTGGCAAAGACAACTAAAGACAAGATCTGAAGGTGAGAGGTGATATTAGGGATCTAGATGAAAAACAGTAAAACAAAACTTTGGAAGGAGATACCTCCTCTGTCTTTTGCCTGAGAATAAAGATCTGCTTCCTCTACACCAGATTTCTAAAGGCATTAGCAGCTTGCTGCACTTCAGAGCACATTCCAGACACTGCCTTGGAAGTACTAACCTTCATGTGCTGGTTATAGCACATGGGGTTATTCCCAGAAGAGCCATTCTTAGTATTTTGCTCTGGGACATTCTGTACCACTTTGGTTACTTCAGACCTGAAGGACAGACCCTGCCTGCTGGTGTCTCTCCTCCAGAGCAGGGCACAGCAGTAGAGTTCCAACCTCCGTCAGCAGCTCTGTGATTTTAATTTTTACAAATCTTTAAAAGTCCCCAAATCTAAATGAATATTTAACAACCTCATGGAGTTTTACTTCTGTGCTGGCATTTTAAACAAAACACAATTACAACAAAAATAGATATATGATGTTATATAAAAACTTATGGTATTTTAGAAAAGCATAACTACTGTTTTTCAGTCAACTGTTCCAATAACATTATCTTCACCAGAATATATAAGATCTTCTTTTGGCTTTTGCACTTAGCTGTGGCTTGAATAAGATTAATTAATTGGGTCTTCCAACTGCCAATGAAAATAATGCATTGTCCATTGCAAAGGGTAGATGGGAAATAGCCATTTCCAAAATTTTGAGAAAAAGGTCTTATGTTGGATTTACAAAAATGTTCCAGCTGCGAGAGGCTGAGACTATATAGCCCAAAGCCAATGCCTGTCATTCTATGATATGTGAGCACAACAAAGACTCCAGCTGGCTGCTATCAGGGCTAATAGAGGCATTTTGGCTCATCTACCTGGTAGAACATTTGTCAGGATGTCACTTTTCTGTCCTTACCTTGAAACCTGTCTTAATTTTATTATACTGAATTAAACCAAATGTCTATTCCAACTCAAATGCTCAAAAATCAACAGGATGCTTGTTAAGATCTATGAAGAATCAAGCAGGGGAAAGTGGAAGAGACAGCATTTTTGTCCCGCTTATATGCATTCTCCCAAAACCTGGGGGCTATTAAGAGTCAGAAGTACAAGACATTTTAAGATTTTTATTAGCTGGTGGCACTGAGATGGAAACTTGATCCTAGTGGGTGTACAGCATGTCTGTGCTGACTCACTAATATTCTAAACTATTGTGTCAGCTTTCAGATTAAGTTTGTGAGTATTTCTGCTTAGAAAAGCACTCCACATTAAAATGCTTAGAAATCTATTTTTAATCATATGCATAGCTACAAAAGACATTGTTGCATAGCCTTGCTAGGTAGATAAACATTTGAATTTCTTTTCCTGAGACTTATTCACAAATGTAGTCAGATTTATGGTGATGACACCAGCAGATTACCGCTCACTATCAGGATCTTTATAATGTCATGAAGATCATTGAAAAGTACTTATTTCTCTGTTAGGTGTTTATGTGTGATTCAGCTCTAACAGTTCAAAACCAATTATATTGGTACTGCTTGTTCTGAAGATTGAGATGCTCTGTAACCTTTAAACTTCCCTGATTTTGATGTGGAGATTGTCTCAAAACTAACCTGAATGTATGCCAGAATTATTTTAATTACAGATGATTAAAGCGTTGCACATGCAATTATGTCCTCTTCTCCTACTCTACCTACCTTATGAATACCAGAGGGTGATCACTTCATTAAAGAAAACAAAGTCAAATAATTTAGTCAGAGAATTTATCTATACTTTTACAGCACCACCATGAGTGGACTCAAAGATAGGGAACAGAATCTAGGCTATCTTAAGTAAAACCAGCTTTAAATTCTGTTGCTAAGAGACCTTGCACTGAAGCTGCTTATGTAGGACATAAAACAAATAGATACTTGCAGAGGAAATTGGATGATCCCACTACAGATATGAGGAGGCAACACCAAAATGAAATCAGAGGGAATCTGATACAAATAGATGAATGAATGAATGAATGAATGAATGAATGAATGAATGAATGAATGAGTGGTAGTGCCAGGTAAGAACATAATGGGATAACACAGGAGCTGTTTCCTTAATGAGAACAGCTCTCAAGACAGTCTATTCTTTTCAGCTTCCCCAATCACTTGCAGGATCACAGGCTCACAGTATGTCAGGAGTTGGAAGGGACCCAAAAAGATCATTGAGTCCAACCCCCTTGCCAGAGCAGGACCGTACAATCTAGCTCAGGTCACAGAAGAATGCATCCAGACAGGCCTTGAAAGTCTCCAGAGAAGGAGACTCCACAACCTCTCTGGGAAGCCTCTTCCAGTGTTCTGTGACCTTCACAGTAAAGAACTTCCCCCTTGTGCTGAAGTGGAACCTCCTGTGCTGCAGCTTCCATCCATTGCTCCTTGTCCTGTCACAAGGAACAAGTAAACAGAGCCTTCCCCCCCACTCCTGACACCCAGCTCTCAGATATTTATAAACATTTATTAAATTCCTTCTCAGTCTTCTCTTCTCCAGACTAAAAAGCCCCAGGTCCCTCAGCCTCTCCTCATAAGGCATGTGCTCAAGTTCCCTAATGATCTTTGTAGCCCTCTGCTGGACCCTCTCCAGCAGATCCCTGTCTCTCTTAAACTGGGGAGCCCAAATCTGAATGCAGTACTCAAAATGAGGTCTCACCAGGGCAGAGTAGAGGGGAAGGGGAACCTCCCTTGATCTGCTGGATATACTCTTCTTGATACATCCCAGGATCCCATTGGCCTTCTTGGCCACANCCTCATAAGGCATGTGCTCAAGTTCCCTAATGATCTTTGTAGCCCTCTGCTGGACCCTCTCCAGCAGATCCCTGTCTCTCTTAAACTGGGGAGCCCAAATCTGAATGCAGTACTCAAAATGAGGTCTCACCAGGGCAGAGTAGAGGGGAAGGGGAACCTCCCTTGATCTGCTGGATATACTCTTCTTGATACATCCCAGGATCCCATTGGCCTTCTTGGCCACAAGGGCACATTGCTGTCCCATGGATAACTTGTTATCCACCAGCACTCCCAGGTCCCCCTCCACAGGGCTGCTCTCCAGCAGATCACCTCCCAGCCGGTGCTGGTGCAGTTTATTATTCTTCCTCAGGTGCAGAACTCTGCACTTGTCCTTGTTGAACCTCATTTGGTTCCTCTGTGCCCAGCTCTCCAGTCTGTGCAAGTCTTGCTGGATGGCCACACAGCCTTCAGGTGTATCAGCCAAGGCTCCCAGTTTGGTGTCACCAGGAAATTTGCTGGGCAGTGTCATGGAAAGCTAATAGGCCTATTAGATGTCCTGGCTTGCCCCACCCTCCTGCTGATGGAGGGAGCGAGGGTGGGAGGAAAACAAAGACTTGGGCCATTATGCCCCTTCCCAAAGTGATAAACAGGTAACCACAGGTGTTTAGGTACTTGTTAGTGTCTTGCCCAAATAAGGGTAAGCAAGCTCTGGTTTTGCCTAATATGGTCAGCTTTGCAAATACCATTCTGATTGGTGAATCTCTGTGGCCAAAGGAGTCATTGCACTTGGACAAGTAATATAAAATGAACCAAGATGCAAGCAGTAGTGCTGTTCTGTGCTGCTCTGTGCTACCTCTGCCGCCTCTGCCTCACTGTGCTGCCTCAGTGCATGCTGCTCTGCTCTACATTCTGCTCTATAGACAGCTCAGCTTAGACAATGTGGTCTGCTTTGCCTCCTGCTTCAGACCAGCTTAGCCCTGATGTTTTGGGCTTGAACGACCTGGAAACTTTAAGTGCCTGAATTTCCCACGAGAAGGCATCAAGTGCCTCACACCATGGTGAGAAGTGCTACCCACATTGTGCTCTCTGCACATCTACAAGAGATCCTGCCTGCACCTCTGCAGAACCTCCATGCCAAGAGGAACCAGTATCAGGTCAGAGCTCATCTGCCTCTTTCTCAGCACCCTGCTAGAGTCTGAGAAGATCTGGAAGCCTCTCAAAGGCTATCAAGATGCTGAGCAGCTCCAACACTGCCACAAAGGAGCCAGGGACTAGCTCTGAATTCTACTCCACTGCTGTG
Source organism: Psilopogon haemacephalus (assembly GCA_013396835.1). Lineage (NCBI taxonomy): Eukaryota > Metazoa > Chordata > Aves > Piciformes > Megalaimidae > Psilopogon > Psilopogon haemacephalus. The sequence goes on from VWZI01004334.1 coordinate 7,509, forward strand.
AGTGAAATAGACATTCCCTAGGGCTCCAGGCTGCCTATTTATAAGTAGGGCAAAGCCATTTGTGGCTAATTTTTTCCAATATTCTGATTTTTCTCAATTACTAAATTGCCTAGAAGCATCCTTGTGAAGATTTTTCCCAACCAAATTAGAATCTAAATTTAACTAGTTTATACATAGCTTGTGCACAGGGCTTTTCGGAACTACAATAACTACATATTTTATAATTTCCAGTCTTGTTAATTGCCCACGATCAGTTCAAGCACACATTCTGTTTCCTCATCAGTGTCACTGGTGAAGATGTCAAACAGCACTGGACCCAGCACTATCCCTGGGGGTCTCCACTAGTTACAGCTCTCCAGCTGGACCTGGCACCATTGATCACCATTCTTTGAACTGTATCTTGTAACAAGTTCCTAATCCACCTCACTGTCTGCTCTTCCATCTCACACTTCCTGAGCTTGCTCACTAGAATGTCATGGGAGACGGTGTCAAAGGCTTTGCTAAGGTCAAAGTAGACTAGATCCACCAGTCTCCCTGAATCTACCCTTCAGTGATGTCCTCACAGAATGCTATCAGGTTAGTCAAGCATGATCTTCCCTAAGTAAATCCATGCTGACTACTCCTGATAACCTTCTTCTCTTCCAGGTGCCTTGAGATGCCCTCCAGAAGGAGCTGCTCCTTCATTTTTCCAGGGATGGAGGTGAGACTGACTGGTCTATAGTTCTCTGGAACCTCTTTCTTGCCCATTTTGAAGACTGGAGTGACAATGACTCTCCTCCAGTCCTCAGGCACCTCTCCTGTCTACCACAATTTGGCAAAGATGATGGAGTGTGGCAGAGCAATAATTCTCTCAGCACCCTTGGGTGCATCTCAGCAGGGCCCATGAACTTGTGAAAGTTCAATTTGTGTAGTTTATCCCTAACACAGTCTGCACTGACCAGTGGGGAGCATTCCCTTCTTCAGGCTTCCTCTCCTTCATCCAGGGTCTGGAGTACATAGGGAAGTTCAGCCTTAGGTGTAAAGACTGAAGGAAAGAAGGCATTCAGCAACTCTGCCTTGTCTGCATCCTCAGTTATCAAGGCTGTCTCCTCGTTCAGCACTGGCCCCACACCTTCCCTATTCTTTCTTTTCCTACTGATATATTTGAAGAAGCCTTTCTTGTCCTCTTTTACTTCCTTTGCCAGCTTCAGTTCCAAGAGGGCTTTGGCCTTCCTTGTTGTCTTCCTACATGCCTGACAACTTCTCTATAGTTCTCCCAAGTGACAAATCTCTTCTTCCAGGAATTGTAAGCTTTTTTCTTCCCTGAGATTTCCTTCAGGAGATCCTTGCTCAGCCATGCAGGTCTCCTAGCATGTCTACCTAATTTTTTACTCAGAGAAACACACCTGGCTTGGGCTTGGAGGAAGTGGTTTAAAAATTAACCAACTTTCTTGGGCCCCTTTACCTTCTTGAGCATTAGCCCATGGGATTTCTGCAGGCATGTCTTTGAAGAGCACAAAGTTAGCTCTGCGTAAGTCCAGGGCTGTAATTCTACTTGTTGGTCTGCTTTTACCCTGTAGAATAGTAAACTCCACCATGTCATGATCACTGTCCCCAAGATTGTTCCCAACCTTAATGTCCTCAATCAGTCCCTCTTTATTAGATAATACAAGGTCCAGCAGTGCACCTCTCCTTGTTGGTTCCTCCACTACCTGCATCAAGAAGTTATTGATAGACTGCAAGAGCCTTTTGGACTGGCTGTGCCTGGTTGTGTGAGATTCCCAGCAAATATCAGGGTGATTGAAGTCACCCATGAGTACCAAGGAGTTAGCTCTAGAGGCTACCTTCAGTTGTCTGTAGAAGGTCTCATCTACATCTTCCTCTTGGTTTGGTGGGCTATAGTAGACACCTACAACAATTTTACCTCCTTTCTCACATCCCTTAATTCTTACCCACAAGCTTTCAATCTGTTCTGCCTCCTCCCTTGGATAGAACTCAGCACATTTCAGTTGTTCTCACACATAGAAAGCAACTCCTTCACCTTGTCTTGCTGGTCTATCGTTCTTGAACAGTACAGAGCCATCCACGACAACATTCCAGTCATGGGAGCTGTCCCACCATGTTTCAGTGATGGCAATTATATCATAGTTAGTCAACCTAACACAGATCTCCAGCTCCTCCTGCTTATTCCCTACACTCCATGCATTGGTATATATCATTTCAGGGAGGGAGTTAATCTATTTGCTTTCACTCTTGCAGTCTGACCATTCCCAGTCACTTCCATGGCCACCAACATAGGAGTGAGCTCTGCATGTGCTGATTCCTTATTGATCCCTGTGGTACATCTCTGTAAGACTTTAAGAGTTCTTGTGTGTCCCCAGCATGCTGCAAGGTAACAGGCTGAAGGCTCTTATTAGCCTCCCACCCTGGTGTGGCATCCCTTGCATCCCCTCCAAAACACAACTCACTGTTATCTACCTCCCCTGAGATAGCAGTGGAGCTGATACGTCACCCCAAATTGTCTCATGCTTGCTTATAGTAAGCCTGCCTTTCTCCCTCCCCTGCATTCCAACCTAGTTTAAGGGACGATTAATGAGCCCATCCAACCCATATTGCATGTTTTTCAAGTAACTGCATGTTTGTGTGACATTGGCCTGAAGAGCTTGCTTCTAAAAAGTCAGCAGTAAGTAGGAAATCACTGAATGAATGGGCTGCTAAGTGTGGATCAGTCCCTCTCACTGTAAGGGAAGGTCAAATTCAGGATTCTTGATGAACCCCAATATCTATGGGGCCTGGTGAGATGCATCCCGGAGTTCTGAAGGAATTGGCTGATGCAGTTGCAAAGCCACTGTCCATAATATCTGAAAAGTGCTAGCAGTCAGGTGAAGACCCTGGAGACTGGAAGAAAGGAAACATTGCATCTATAAAAAAGGGTAAGAAAGAAGACCCTGGAAGTTACTGACCTGTCAGCCTCACCTCTGTGCATGAAAAGATCATGGAACAGACCCTGCTAGAAGCTATACTAAAGCACATGGAGGACAGGGAAGTGATTCAAAACAGCTAGGATGGTTTCACCAAGGGCAAATCCTGCCTGACCAAACTAGTGGCTTTCTACAATGGTATAACTACATTGGCTGATGACAGAAGACCAGCAGGTTTCACCTAACTGGATATTTGTAAAGTGTTTGACACAGTCCACCACAACATCCTTCTTTCTAAGCTAGAGAGATATGGATTTGATGAGTGAACTGTCCAATGGATACAGAACTGGTTGGATGATTGTTTACAAAGGGTAATGGTCAATGGCTTAATGTCCAGCTGGAGACATGTGAGAAGTGGTGTCACTCAAGGGTCTGTACTGGGACCAGTGATGTTCAATATCTTCACCAATTATATAGACAGTGAGAAGTGAGATTGAGTACACCCTCAGGCAAGTTTGTAACTGATGCCAAGCTGACTGGTGGATTCTCAAGGGACCTAGACAAGCTGGAGAGATTCAATAAGGACAATTTCATTATGCTCTGTAAGGCAAAGTGTAAGGTCCTGCATTCTTAAGGTCAGGGCAATCTTTAATATCAATACAGGCTGAGAGATGGTGAAACTGAGAGCAGCTCTGCAGAAAAAGACTTAGGGATGCTGGTGGATGGGAAGGTGGACATGAGCCAACAATGTACACTTGCAGCCCAGAAGGCCAATTGCATCCTGGGCTGCATCAAAAGAAGTGCAATCAGTAGGTTGAGAGAGGCGATTCTGCCACTCTGCTCTGGTGAGACTCCACTTGGAGTTCTGTGTACCAGCTATGAGATCCTCAGCACAAAAAGGAACATGCACCAGATGGAGTGGGTCCAGAAGAGGGTGGCAAAGATGATCAGAGGGCTAGAACACCTCTCCTGTGAAGACAAGCTGGAAGAATTGGGGCTGTTCATCCTGGAGAAGAGAAGGATACATTTCAGTATCTGGAGGGAATCTATAGGAATGCTGGGGAAGGACTGTTTAGAAGGGCTTGTAGCAACAAGATGAGGGCCAATATTTTTAAACTGGAGCAGGGCAGATTTAGGATGGATATAAGGAGGAAGTTCTTTAGAATGAGAGTGGTGAAATACTGGCACAGGTTGCCCAGACATGTGAGCCTCCAGGTTTGAGGCCACTTCGATGGAGGCATTCAAGATCAAACTTGATGTGGCAGTAGACAGCCTGATTTAGTTGGAGGTATCCCTGCTCACTGCAGTGGGACAAGATGACCTTTGAGGATCTCTTCCAACCTGATGCAATCTGTGAATCTGTAATGAAGCCATAAAGTGAGGTCTTGAAGGTACTGGAAGAAGATCAGAATAGTTATCAAAGAAACCAAGACAGTCCAGTGTGGAAGTCATACAGTTTTAGCTATTCTCTAATTATATTTCTCTCAAGAAACCTGTATCATCACAGGCAGAAAAGGGTTGTATATTCAGATACCTCAGTCATAATTTTGCATGGAAACCTTAGGTACTGTGACTCCAACACTTGCCCCAGAAGGAGTCTTCACTTTAGGCACCTACAAGTGTAAAATACTTCACCTGACCTACCTATGTAAACTGCTTTCATATTCAGTAGAGGGAAGCAAGCGCTTCTAGAGTGTGGCCTTTCTCTTTTATGTCAGAGATCCACTGTAGAATGAAATATACTGTGTGGAATTCGCACTGACTGTAGTCAGCACAGACTATGAAGGAAACCAAGAACCATCTCAAATACAGACCTCTAGATTTCAGTCCTCCAAAGTCAGATGAGATGAATCCCACAGTCTGAATCTGGAAAGAGGTAAAAGGTGATAAGTCAAAATAGCAATGAGGAAGGTGACAAAAGAAGTATGTTAACAAGGTAATGCACTTAAGACACTAGCTCATATATTTTTCACCCTTCCATTGTAGAACAATCAAAAGAGGTGGAGAGTAGCTTAAAAGCTGACTTTAGGCAGACTTTTAAATGTGTGGGAAGTAAGAAAGACAAAGGCTTATGGAAATAGGATATAATTTTTTTTTCTTAAATTAGAAGATAGTGTAACTATAGCAATGCTGTACAGAAGAGCTAAAATAATTATTGCAGTATTTGTGTTGGAGAACTTTAGTATTGTCAGTCCAGTATCATCTTCATTGATAAATTCTGTAAAAAGATTAACTTGTGTTTTATATCACATCTGAACAATTGTTCAGATGGTTCTTATCCTGACTGTCTTAATCTTAATGTGCTTGTATGTGGTAACTTCAGGGGGATAGAACAACTATATTTAGACATAATGATACAGATAAGATGACTTAAAAGAAATATACCATTATAGGAAAGCTAAAGGATATGTCACAATGATACATGAGAACTGATAGCAAGCTAATCACAGCAGGATAGTATTTTTGCCATGCTTCACTGGAGGGGTGAACACATTGTGATTTTCTTTTGCAGACAACAAAGGAAGTGTTTGGAATGACCTGTCCTTTAAGGTCAAATACAACATAAGAGTGAAGCAAAATCGTTTTTGTCTCCAAGTACCTTTAAGAGAGCGAAGGGAAGATGTAAAATCATTTTAACACCTCTTCTATTTTGGAACACAGGACATCTAGGGGCCAGCTTTCTGAACTGTCCTACAGGAATGTGAATGCCTTGTTGGTTACTTTTATCATGATAGAATAGAATAGAATAGAATAGAATAGAATAGAATAGAATAGAATAGAATAGAATAGAATAGAATAGGCCAGGCTGGAAGAGACCTCCAAGATCATTCAGCCCAACCTATCACCCAGCCCTAGCCAATGCACTAAGTGCCCCATCCAGTCTTTTCTTGAACACCTCCAGGGACAGTGACTCCACCACCTCCCTAAGCAGCCCATTCCAATGGCAAATCACACTCTCTGTGAAGAACTTCTTCCTAATATCCAGCTTATACCTTTCCCAGCACAATTAGCACATGACTTTGTAAACTGAATCCCTGACCTCTGCTCTGGCATTTTGACAATAGAAATTTCTAGATAATGGAATCACAGTCCTCATATTCCTGTTGGAAACCAGAACTGAGCATTTTACATAGAAATTAAGTCCAACATCAGGGTGTTCTCACAAGTGGTTCCCCTTACTACTCCTTGAGTGTGTGAAGCTTAGATTTAGGTCAGTGTGCGACTCTAATGGCACCGTTATGTTGAATATTACAACAAAAGTTGTGTGTAGAAAACAGGTGATGTGTAAGGCACAGAATAAAGCAATATGAACAGAATCAATTTAGACTGCAGCCACTCTGAGTTTGTATTACATGAGTTTTCAAGATGATGTGCTTGGTCAATTAAGTCTTTTCCATGGTCAGAATGGGAAAGCTATTTTTAGCTAAAAGTGTTCAGCTAATTGGATTAGTAGAAGCTAAAGGATATTTGATATTGCTGTTTGTTTATTTCTGTGCCAATGAAGAACAACAATGACTTGTGTTGTTTACTTAAGAAGGGTTTCCTGGCCACATAGAATCATAGAATGGTCTAGGTTGGAAGAGACCTCAAAGATCATCCAGTTCCAACCCCCCACCATAGGCAGGGACACCCCCCACTAGATCAGGACGCTCAAGACCTCATCGAGCCTGGCCTTGATTATCTCTGGTATGAACCAGGGGAATGCTTTCTTCTCTTCTCTAAGCCAATACCCTCACATGCCTCCTTGTTTTTATACTTAAATCCTAAATGCCTTCTTTCACAAGACTCAGAACTATGACAGTCCTGCAGAATATTGCAGGGCTCATGTAAGTAACATGCAATTATTTTTAACAGCATAGAAATCAGAAGTGTTTAACCTAGTGGCTGCATTGACAGCTTTCTCAGGGTTGGCTCAGGCTTTGCAACCTGTTGTTACTTTACACAAAATTCAACTATGATTTAATTCCTATCGATTTGCTAGGGCTCTAAATCCCACAAAAAAACTTTGATCTAATTAACTTGGGGTTTTTTCTTGTTTGTCTTTTTTTTCTTAACTGCAGTCAACAGTAAAGCAATTTTTAATAAAGAGGGGAGAAAAGTGTACATGGTTTGGGCTGTTTTTAAAGGCCTCACTAAAAATCGTGTCTAAAATTCCGTGTAATCCTCTCACCTAAAGATCAAGTAACTGCTTTGTGAAACACTGAGAGAGGCAAAAAGAGAGAAATCACAACTGGAGAGTTGTGATCAATGGCACAATGTCCCCCTGGAGACCAGTGACAAGTGGCATCCCTCAGGGGTCAGTGTTGGGACCAGCTGTTACTAATTATGCAAAATTAATAATCAATATTACTTTTAATAGCCAGGCAAAAATTGTTAATAACTATGAAAATTGTTTGTTAACATTAAATCTCACCAGAAAACCTATTTAGAATGTTCAAAATGCATAGTTTGTATATTTAAACACACAGGGAACAGGCAACCTAGAACACTCAAGAAACAACCAGCAAACACAAACATTAAAATGGAAAGAGGTTCTTGATTTAGAATCTAGTTACATAATTTCTTACAAAGAGTCTTTGAATATTTACTCACAAAATTCTATCAGACAGTACCCAAACACTTGAAGGGAGCTCTGTCGGTGTCTTGAAAGTCATTGCAGGCAGAGCAGAGCATAATGTGGCAGGGCAGAGCAGGCAAAGCAAAAGTGACAGCAGGCATATTTATTGTTTGCCCGAATGTAATGGCCCCCTTGGACGCAGAGATTCACCAGTCAGAATGGCACCATGCCAAACCTGACCATATTAGGTGAAGTCAGGAGCTTGCTTTCCCTGATTTGGGAGAAATGAGTCTGGGGAACTCTTAGTCCTTCAAAGTGGGCATCTCCAAGACTTTTGTCTTCTTCCTGCAACCTGCTTCACCCCTGCTTCAGCAGAGGGAAAGAGACCATGGGATCATGCCTGGGCAAACCAGGACATGTATATTTCATTACACCAGTGCTGTTTAGTATCTTTGTCAGCAATATGGACAGAGGAATCGAGTAAGTTTGTGGATGACACCAAGGTGTGTGGCACAGTTGACTTGCCAGAGGGCAGGGATGCCATCTAGAGGAACCTGGACAGGCTGGAGAGGTGGGCCCACGCCAATTTCATGAAATTCAACAGGACAAAGTGTAAGGTCCTGCACCTGGGTGGGCACAATCCCAAGCATAACTCCAGGCTGGGTGGTGAATGGCTGGAGAGCAGCCCTGAGGAAAAGGACCTGGGGGTCTGGGTTGATGGAAAGCTCAACATGAGCCAGCAGTGTGAGTGTGCAGCCCAGATAACAACTGTGTCCTGAGTTGCATTAAGAGCAGCATGGCCAGCAGGGCAAGGGAGGGGATTCTGCCCCTTTGCTCTCATCAGACTCCACCTGGAGTACTGTGTGCAGTTCTGGAGCCCCCAGCACAAGAAGGACATGGAACTGTTGGAGTGAGTCCAGAGAAAGTCACAAAGATGCTCAGAGGACTGGTGCATCTCTCCTGTGAGGACAGGGTGAGAGAGTTGGGGCTCTTCAGCCTGGAGAAACAAGGGTTTCAAGGAGACCTTGTAGTAGCCTTTCAGTATCTGAAGGGTGCCTACAGGAAGGCTAGGGAGGGACTATTTACGAGGTCTTGTAATAACAGGACAAGGACTAATGGGTTTAAACTGGCAAAGGGGAGATGTAAACTAGATGTTTGGAGGAAGTTTTTTACAGTGAGGGTGGTGAAACACTGGAATAGACTGCCCAGGGAGGCTGTGGCTGCTCCCTCCCTGGAGGTGTTTAAAGCTAGGTTGGATGAGGTCTCGAGCGACCTGTTCTAGTGGGAGGTGTCCCTGCCTGTGGTGGGGGGGGTTGGAACTAGATGATCTTTGATGTCCTTTCCAACCTAAACCATGCTCTGATTCTATAGACAGTTAAGTGCTATGTAGTTGTAGTGAGTTCAGAAAAAAACCAAAAACAAATGAACAAACAAAAAAACAAAACAAAACCCGAAACAGTATGTATGGACAAAATACAAAACATGACTCGTAATGTGCATGGTTCAAAGTAGAGATTTCTTTTCACAAGTGCTGAACCTAGGCTATAGGTTTTGCTGACTCATTTTAGCTTGTTTTGGCTTTATTTGGTTCGAGGGCAGATTTTTCAGAGACAACCAAAGTCTGAAATACTCTGGAACAAGCAATGCTACAGCAGAAACTGGAGCTGCTGGTTTCTGAGGGTGGTGCTTCAAATGTATCAGAGATAGACATCTATGATGGGGCTTCATTTGCTTGCACTTTTGTTTTGACCTTATTTAAGATTATTAAAAGTATGTTATAATTGGCAACTCAGGTAGTGCTATCTACAAGGAAGATACCTTAGCAGACCAAACACCCACAACACACCTTGGAATATCCTATTTCTGTCTAACAGCTGAAATCCAGTTTCAGCATAGCAGTGTCGCAAAATCGCTGCACCTCTTAAGTCACACAGACACCTTCAAGTAAGAAACAGCTTCAAAATGGATATGGAAAGAGGTCTTTGCAGCTGTGTCATGATAAGACCAGCAGAGGATGCAGTAGAATCTCCTGCAGGTTCCTTCCATGCTGGCATGCACCTCTTTTGCAACCCTTTCCTCTGGCCAATTCACACCTGGCAGAATAAAACACAAACTCACTAAAATGTGTGTAAGCCTACATGCTTTGATTATGTTTTCCAATATAAGCTATGTTAATCAGACATCACAACCTAAATAGCTCATTATTGAGAGCAGTATAAGACCTACCAGTAGTAGTTGCAAAGTTTCCCATTGCCAAACCACTTTAATGTCTAAAATCAGAGCATTAGTTTCTGAGCTGCTGTAAATGGGAGTTGTTTATCCGTGTTTTAGAAGAGATATATTTATCTCCACTGACTGTGGATCTGGCTCAAAAATATCTATCTGTGACAGCATTAACAATATTTCATGAACAAAAACGCTGGCTGACAGCAGATGATGAAATCCAAAGGAATTATATTGGACTTTTCTCTTTCAAAAGGAATTGCAGAAGCTGAGTGTTGCCTGGTTCACATCCTAAACCTCAGATTTCTCTGTATCATTATAAGGTTCCAAATGCACAACATTGTGTGGAGCAAGTGCTTTTTACAGGGAAGTGCCTACCTTTTCTCTACAATTTTCTCTTATAACATTAAACTCCCTTTTCAACTATACAGCACAAAGACAAAAAAATCGAGACTGTTAAGCAGCCTTTCTAACACCAGTCTCTGTGGTGTCTAAATGCCATCTAAATTTGCCTGGATTTGAAAGAATGTGTGGGAACAAAGACCTTCATCCTGGCTGTGATAATGTTCTTGTACAAGCAGCTCGTTTTGGACACATGTCAGAAAGTGAAACCCTATAGTAGCAACTTTAACACTGACTCTGGCTGCTCTTCTGAAGAGATGTCGAGAAGAGCTCTGATGGTTGAATTTTTCAGTGTTATGAGTATCTCTCCATGCAGCTGAGTGCCATCCTTTCACAGATTGTCCAGTGAGACTAGAAGGTGCTGGTAATTCCAAAAGATGTAGATGTCTTGCAGAATTGGGCTCTAACACTTAGTTAAAAAAAAAAAAAATCTCCAATGGGATTTGAGTTTGACCTGAAAAAAAGCCATGGGGTGGGGACACATTAATCTAGCTGGGGTTTTATAAATAGAAGGCCTCGAGTCAGATTGTTCTGGTTTATTCTTCTCTGAGCTTCTTAAGCATCAAGAACATATTTTAAATCAAGGACCAATTTTCATCTCTCCTGTTTCCCACTCAGTGGTAATCTTGTCTGGAAAAACACCTGTGCCTCTCACTTCTCTGAGAGTATTAGACAGCTAGTACCAGAGTTTTCAGGGAGAAGATTTTGGTGCAGAATGATGTCTCTAAGCATTAAGAGTATACCACAATTATTTTGTGAGAAGGATAGAAAGAAACGGGGACATTTAAAAAAAATTATTGAAGTGGACAAAATGTTCATCTGCCTGACTTGAGGAAAAGACTGGGATGTTGCCCAGTCACTATCAACACACTCCAGTAGGTACACTGTTTTTTTGGGTTGAAGAGTAGATGACATATGAATTTTATTTACTTTGAAACTGATGTAGATTGAGGGGTCCCAGGGTCTCCTAATAAAATTACAGAGACCAAGACCCATCCTGGGGGGATGGATCTGGGCATCCCAGGAAATTGTAATATTGTTACTCCATTCTGTTTTCCAGTATCACAGCTTATTAAGCCATTGCCTGACTGATACCACTCTTCCATTCTCCTCTCCTCCCTACACAGCTGGTCAGGGCCCTGGAGCACAGCCCTGTGAGGAGAGGCTGAGGGAGCTGGGGTTGTTTAGGCTGGAGAGGAGAAGGCTAAGGGCAGACCTCATTGCTGTCTACAACTACCTGAAGAGAGGTTATAGCCAGATGGGGGCTGGTCTCTTCATCCAGGCAACCAGCAACAGAACAAGGGGACACAGTCTCAAGTTGTGCTGGGGGAGGTATAGGCTGGATATTAGGAAGAGGTTCTTCATAGACAGAGTGATTTACCATTGGAATGTGCTGCCCAAGGAGGTGGTGGATTCACCATTCCTGGAGGTGTTCAAGAAAAGAGTAGATGGAGCACTTAGTGCCATTGGATAGAGCTGGGTGATAGGTTGGGCTGGATGATCTTGGAGGTCTCTTCCAACCTGGTCTATTATATTCTATTCTATTCTATTCTATTCTATTCTATTCTATTCTATTCTATTCTATTCTATTCTATTCTATTCTATTCTATTCTATTCCTAGAAAGAAAGTGCATCCCTCTTATCTCATGGTTTGTGTGTGGGAGATGTTTTCTAGCTGGCAGGGAATTTTGAGCTGTGTCATGCGGCCAGCTGGGGCCTTGTAGCCTAAGATAGGGTTGGGGGGAGGGCAGTTCTGGTCTACTCTCAGGCCTGCTGAAGGTGGAAGGGGTGAAGGATTCGAGATGCATATAGTCCAATAGACTTGGCTTAGCTTGTGGATGTAGCCATTCTACCTGATTGCCTTTTGCATTGTAAAGGATTAAGCCCACCTGGAGCCTTCTGACTCCTCCCTGGGGGTAGTCTGACCTGCCCCCAGGTGTCATGTTTAGCTCCCTCTCACTTTCTGCCAGGGACTGCTATAAAAAGAGGTGCACAGGTTGTCCTCTCTCTCTCTGCTCCTGCCTGCCTGACCAGCTCCTCGCTGTTCTGCTGCCAGACCACCACGTTCTCTCCAGCCAACATGTGGGGATAGCAACCATTTTTTTTCAGACTCTGACTAACTGCATCTCAGCATCAAAATCCTACATCCTGCTTCATCCAACATCATCCATCCAAATGTTTGGACTCAACTTACATTCTTATGGGTTGTATTTCTATTTTGTGTATTTTGTTCCCTTCCTTCCCCTTTTCCCCAGCCTCTGTAATTCCCCTCATTCTCCATACCCTCTGTTCTGTTTCCTTTTTTTCTCCCCACCTTCTGTAAAAAAACCCTTTTACCTTTTATTTATTGTTAAAGTTTATATCTTTTTTTTTTTTTTTTTACTTCCAAATCAAAATCAAGCATTTATGGGGCTTTTGAGCTCAGGGCGGGGCTAGCTTAAACCCAATACATGCATATATACACCTGTAAATAGAATCTCTCTTTGAACTTCCAATCAGTGTTCAGTATTTTCATTCTTACTTTCCAGAAGGAGTAAGAGTCACTACTGTCATCCAGTCCTGGGTTGCTCATGGCCTCAGATGATGACAGAAATACACATGGAATAAAACCAGAGGATGTTATTTTCTGCTGGCATCCCACTGCAGACTGAAACATCTGCTCTTTGCTTTGTGGCATGTGTGGGAGTGAAAAGGAAGGCAGGGACAGAGAATCAGTTTAATCCAGGGGTGTCATTCAGGGAGTTGGAAGAAGTTTCCTAGTCCTTTCTCGCTAATCACTGCAAAAGTATCACCAGCCCAGAACGTATCTTAACAACTGTGAACAGAAGTATCTGGCCTCAAAAGAAGTTCTTGAAAAGTTATGTAAATCACAGGCTGCAGTTTCACATAATCCTTCTCTTTCATGTCAAACAGCAGATCTGCACCTCCCTGCCCAATCTATTCCAAAGCTCCACAACCCTTTCTGTGAAGAAGTTTTTACTAATATCCAACCTGGACCTCTCTTGGAAAAACTTATGCCTCCAATTCTTCTCCAAACTCAGAACTAAAAAAATGTAGAGATATTAAAATACATCTTATTAACATTATGACAATGACCATCAATTGGGCATTTGATTAGTAATAATTTTTACAGAAATATAAACAAAAACTGATTTAATACTGTCAGGATAAAAGAGGATAAACTGTCAGGATAGTACCCTGGAGCAGTTTGGGTCTTCTGTCTCCTCAGTCATTTTCTTCTCACAGCAATTCTCTTCCCGACATTTCATTGGTGTCCTTATTTCACAGTGGGATAGCAGAATAACTTAAGGTTGCTTAGGAGAGATGAAATATTGCTACAAAACAATTTATTGGCTCAGAAGATTACAAACTCCTGGCAATGACTTGTTCAGAAGAAACTGGCAGCTGCTTAATTATAATTTGTGGGGTTTTTTGTATTTATAATTTTAGAAGAAAGTACAAAAATGTTCTCCATATTATTAACCATTGTTTTCACTTTAAAGAATAGAATCATAGAAACATAGAATGGTTTAGGTTGGAAAGGACCTCAAAGATTATTGAGTTCCAACCCCCACCCAAAGGGAGGGGCACCTCCCACTAGAACAGGTCACTCAAAGCTTCATCCAACATGCCCTTGAACACCTCCAGGGAGGGAGCAGACATAACCTCCCTGGGCAGGCTATTCCAGTGTCTCACCAACCTCACTCTAAAGAACTTCCTCCTAACATCTAGTCCAAAGCTCTGCTCTTCCAGTTTCAACCCATCCCCCCTCATCCTGTCATTACAAGACCTTGTGAAGAGTCCCTCCCCAGCCTTCCTGTAGGCTCCCTTCAGATACTGAAAGGCCACTTACAAGGTCTCCTTGAAGCCTTCTCTTCTCCAGGCTGAAGAGCCCCAACTCTCGTAGCCTGTCTTCACAGCAGAGGTTCTCCAGCCCTCTGATCATCTTTGCGGCCCTCCTCTGGACTTCCTTCAGCAGTTCAATGTCCTCCTTAAGGACATCATGCAGCTTTGGTACACTACTAACAACTCACCTGCACCTTTCTGAAGTGGCATCTGAAAATTTGGCAGGGTACTCTGAGGTGCTTAAAGTGACTTTTGATGCTCTGTTTAGTGACTTGTATCTCATCTATCAAACCTGGCTTCTACATGTTCCTTCAGAAGGACAGAAAGTCTTCATAAAATCTTTCCTGTCACATGTGTCAGACTTCTGAGTATGTCTTGAACACTTATGTTACACCAGATGACTATGTTTGAGCAACTGAAATAAACTACAAACTCTAATGGAAATTTAAACAATGAGATTATGTGTAAACACCTACATCAAGATTCCTAAATGAAGCTGTCTGCAACTGATTCTCGTTCAGTAGGTTCAGTGACTCAATGAGTTACCCACACATTTGTGTCTAAATCTATTTAGACAGTACTGTGTCTGGTCTGGTTCAAGAGAGATGTTGAGGTACTGGAACACGTCCAGAGAAGGGCAATGAAGCTGGTAAGGGGCCTGGAGCACAAGACCTATCAGGAGAGGCTGAAGGAGATGGGGTTGCTTAGCCTGGAAAGGGGGAGGTTCAGGGAGGGACCTCATTGCTAGCTACAACTACCTGAAGGGAGGTTGTAGCCAGGTGGGGGTTGGTCTCTTCTCCCAGGCAACCAGCAACAAAACAAGGAAACACAGTCTCAAGTTGTGCCACGGGGGTATATGTTGGATATTAGGAAGAAGTTCTTCACAGAGAGAGTGGTTTGCCATTGGAATGGGCTGCCCAGAGAGGCTGTGGTGTTGCCATCCCTGGAGGTGTCCAAGAAAAGACCAGATGGGGCACTTAGTGCCATTGGCAAGGGCTGGGTGATAGATTGGACTGGATGATCTTGGAGATCTCTTCCAACTTGGCTTATTCTCTTCTCTTCTCTTCTCTTCTCTTCTCTTCTCTTCTCTTCTCTTCTCTTCTCTTCTCTTCTCTTCTCTTCTCTTCTCTTCTCTTCTCTTCTCTTCTAATATTTTTGAATCCTTAAGGTATTTACAACTCTGCCCAGAATTAGTAGGTAGGACACAGGACAAGCCATCCTAGACAGCCAACCATGTCCTGGGCTGCATTAAGAGAAGTGTGGCCAGCAGGGCAAGGGAGGTGATTCTCCCCCTTTACTCTGCTCTCATTAGACCCCACCTGGAGTACTGTGTGAAGTTCTGGAGCCCCCAGCACAAGAAGGATGTGGAACTGTTGGAGAGAGTCCAGAGGAGGGCCATGAAGATGATCAGAGGGCTGCAGCACCTCTGCTATGAGGACAGGCTGAGAGAGTTGGGGCTTTGCAGCCTGGAGAAGAGAAGGCTTCAAGGAGACCTTACAGTAACCTACAGGAGGGCTGGGAAGGGACTATTCACAAGTTCTTGTAATGACAGGATGAGGGGGGATGGGTTGAAACTGGCAGAGAGGAGATTTAAATGGGATGGTAGGAGGAAATTCTATACAGTGAGGGTGGTGAGACACTGGAATAGATTGCCCAGGGAGGTTGTGTCTGCTCCCTCCCTGGAAGTGTTCAAGGCCAGGCTGGATGAGGCCTTGAGTGACCTGTTCTAGTGGGAGGTGTCCCTGCCTATGGCAGGGGGTTGGAACTGGACAATCTTCGAGGTTGCTTCCAACCTAAACCATTCTATGATTCTACAATCTCTTTCTGGAGGCACCTGGGGACTGGGAGGATACTGAAATATCAACCATTGTACTTGGTTGCATTTCTCTATGACTAAACAGAGAAGTTACCAGTATAATGAACAGCTTTAGCTGGCATTTTGCTCTTTGTGGCTGATCTGACAAGAGCATTGCATCTGTTAATATTTATTAATCATTTCAATAAGCTAAAAAGGCAGAGTAAGCAGAAGTCCTGGTCTCCCTCAAAGAAGTCTGCTGGAGTAGGAGGAGAGAGCCCTCAGGCACAGATTTGTTTATGTTCGAAGTGCACCAGATGTTGTGGTTATGTCTTCTCATTATAGCTGTCCATTTGTCCCACTTAGTCAAATCAAGCCTTTCTTATATTGGGTAAAAAGTATGTTTGTTAGGAAAGGGATTAAAAGAGTGCCATGCAGCTTTTTTCATTTGTAGAGAATCGTAGTCAATACTAAGGAACAGGTCATTCAGAATTGCATTGCTGAGCAAAGCCATTTTGTGTCCTAGAAGAAAATAGTGAAAGAAAGTGTCGGAGTATCTTGATAATGCATAAAGGTGACTATGTTACTGTACTTAGGTTCATGAGAGATAGTGCACATTTGTATAAGTAAGAAACACTTGTGAGTTTTATTTTATTTGGTTGGTTTTGGGTTTGTTTTGTTGGGTTTTTTTGTTTTTTTTTTTTTTTTTTTTTTTTTTTGTGTGTGTGGTTTTTGATTTGTTGTTTTCTTGGGTTTTTTGTGGTTTTTTTTTTCCCTGCCCCAGATTCAATAATAACAACAGAATACATAAACCAGTCAGTTTCTGAGCAATCAGCTCCAGAGTTTACATCGTGCAGAAACTAACTGGCTTAAAGAGGCCATAGGAACAGTGCTGAATGTGAGGCATAATAGCCCTAGACAGATAAATCTCATCTGCACAGTTCCACAGCTGCTTTATGCATGGGGCACCAAATCAGTCTCTGTAGGCACAGGAGGCTGGGCACATCAAGATTAGTGGCCACAGCAGATCAATGGCATAGCACGTGCACCATAAACATGACATCTGTGACATCTCCTGAGGTGCTCCGATTGCATATGTGCAATTCAGCACCTGTTTAGCCACTACTTTTTTCCCAGCAGTCCAGGAATCCAAGGGAAGCAGCTAGCAGCTGAAATTTATGGTAAGAGTCCCACATATTTCCTTCTCCTTTTTTGTAAGACTGGTTCATGAACGGGGCACAAATGATTCTTGGGACATTGACCCTTCAGGACTTAACTGTTTATGAACAATGAATATTTTGTCTGTTTATCAACTACATGCATCTTAGGATATCTGTAGCGCGTTTTAAAAATGAGTAAAGGCTAGATTCACTTTCTGTAATGCATCATGACCTTTTCCTCGAAACTAGGCTTCCTAGATACAGATATATGCACAACAAGTCATAGATAGATACAGATACTGTCTTCAAAAACATGTAGCCTTTTGCATCCAGATGGTAATTGTATTGAACAGAAACATTATAATTTAGCTCAACGTCTATGAATTAACAGAAGCAGAAAGTCTATTTTGATTAACTAAAACAGTTCAGCTTCCTTCTGATAGAATTCACTTCAGAGACAGTTGTGGTATCCCTGTAATTTTTTATATAACACTGTCAGAAACATTGATCTTGTATTAATTTGCAATGGTTTCTACTTTCCCATGTGTGTGTGAAAAACTATCTCACTTGGTTTTGTTGTGTGTTTGGGGTTTTTTTGGTTTTTTTTTTTTTAAACCCACACAATAATATCTGAGTTGCCTAACTGGTGATTGCTTTTGGTATTGCACCAAAATTTAGCCCTCTCAGCAGCGTTTTGCAACTGTAGCAGTCACACCTGACTGTCTGCATTGTTCCAGATCCATTAGATTGATAGGAGCCTAAGGCAGAGCAAAAAAAGGCCCTGGATACATTGACTAAATCACAAACAAGGTAGTTTTCTCTTTCCGTAAATGTTTCTACTTTTTTGCAGTGTAACTGTTGTGTACAGCATGGTAAATTTAAGTGAGACATGACATATATATGAGAAAATAGTTCTAATAAAAGTACAGAACTCTTACAGCTTGAAATAAAATGTAAGGTGACTAACTTCAATCAGGCCTCATGTGTAACAATTCTCCACCCTAAAACATACTTAGCAAGAAACAGTGGTGAACGATGCAACTTGAGGGTAACCTGACCTCTGCATTCAGGCAAGTAACTTTATATTAGCTCCAACAGGGCTTAGTTTGTTCAACAAAACAGTAACCATTTGATACCCTAAGGTATCTCTTCCAGTCTTCAGTGGTCACTCCAGAAAGGCAAGGGTCTCTTGTAGGCCCATAAGGATATGGATGTTTTAGGTAATCTGGGGTACCTCAGACAGCAGTAGATGCTTTAATCAGGCCTTAGATTTCCACTGATTGCTACGGAGCTTAGACATCTACATCCCATGAAGGGAGGGATCCGGTCACCTAAACACAACCACCTAGCGCCGTCTGAAATACTCCAAAAGAGTGCAGGTTTTCTGTAGGTCCTGTGTCTCATGTGCCATTCCCCTTCAGTTGTCCTGACTAGCCTAAGTCAAATTAAATAGCCATTATCTATTGAACCCTGGAGCTGAATTACACTTTTCGAGCCCTGTAAATTGTTATAGTCTTTACATAGTTAGGACAGGTGAATCTAAATTTAAGTGCACATATTCACTGTTCATTTAATAGAGGTGGAAAAGTAACTAGAGGCTTCTAAGGACCTGAAGACTTTTCTGCCTAAATGTAAGTTTCTAAGACACTCTGTTCTCTCCAATGACTATACTGTGAATGTAAGCATCAGTTTTCTGTGGCAGCTTAAATTAAATTGCTACTTTAAAGTTGTCTGGATTCTTCCCCTAGTTATGCACAGATAGGCATGTAGGACCAATTGTGATGCTCCAGGGTATGCCATCTGGCATCCAGGTCTTATTTCAGAATGACACTTCTGTATTTCTGTATCTGATGTTGTGACTGCCAGCTCCATCTGAATGTCCCAGGTATCTTAAAGCAATTCAAATGGCACTAAATGGCATTTAGGCAACTGAATTGACTCCCTACTGTTCTTTTGGTGCTTAATCACAGAGAGAGCTAAAAACTGTCATTTTAGTCAGAGGCTCATGAACAAAATAAAGGCAGTTTAATGCATACAATGGAATGCAACAAAATATTACCTTGTAGACACAGCAACTGAAGCCATAAGGTGTTTGCTGGAGCCTTATATGGTGACGATTTCCTCTTCTCACCGCATTTTGAGCATGTACATATGAGAATGTCATAGATGCATACAGAAATCCAAGTATACATAATGTTGGCATAAATCCTCCCTTTATTTTTATCAATCCAAAAATAACAGTGAAATCTCATTTCAACACGAAGACTGAGAAAGTAGACAGGCAAATGACTCCCACTGTTGTAATGAGCTATAATTGTGTGCATACTTAAAGTATTTACCAGTACAGCATACTGAAAGTGTTCCTCCAGGGGGTCTATCTGTGAACTGAAATATGCTGAGAAATTAAAAGCCAAAGGTAAAACAGCTCACAATCCTGCCTGGTTGTTATGAAAATAAGTATTGCAACATTTTTTTGTAACTTGCTGCAAATGAGGCAATATCTTAATCCAGTAAGGGTTGGAAGGTGGAGAAAGGGCAGAGTTGTAGCCCTAATTTTTTTTTATTTTTTTTTTTAATGTGTGTGCTTTTGATAGACCTTCTAGAAAGTTGCTCTTGGGACAGGGGCATAAAGGGTCATATATTAAAATGTTGGATCACATAAAATGGTACCATTTTGAAATTACATTAAAATAACACTTAGATATTTCAAAGTCTGCAACTTTTAATAAGACTATCAATGACTGCATGTGACCTATAAGTGGTGCCATAGAAAGTAACTTTTTAAGGACAGATTTGGGAAAAGAAATAATGGACATTTGTGGAGGTATTCTAGTAATGTATTGCAGAGCAAAATTCCCTTACAATGACAACCCCACTCTTTAAACAGTCTTCTAATTTCAAAAATTTCACAAGCTCCCCAATAGTTATTACAGACTTTGCACAAAATGTTGGAAGAGTAATTTAATATAGATCATTTGGACTTTTTGCAAAGAACCTGAAGTGTAACTAAAAGGAGGGGAGGGCAGGGAAGGGAAGGGAAGGGAAGGGAAGGGAGCAATTAAATAAACAAACAAAACCTCAGAGCAGAAACATGAAAAGAAGTTCTAAATAAAGTCATACATACTATGTAATCTATCTCTCTCTCTATATATATATATTGCATTCCAATGTCCTTTCATGAGCCTGCATCTTTTAGGGCAACATAACTTGTGTGAGGGACTGGTGCTGTGCAACTAAGATGGTCCCATACAATTCAATGTAGAAGAAACAGGGAGAAAATATGTGTCCTGGCTTTACTGGGACAGAATTATTGGCCGACTATCAGCTAAAGGTCATTAATGGTTCTGAGTCAGCCAGCATAGATGACTTGAGTTGACTCACAGATGTATCCCATACAATGAAAATCACCTCAGTATAAAGCAGGAAGCTTGCTAAGAAGGGAGCATCTTGTTAGAGACTTCTTTGGTTTCTCACCAGTCTTATTCTTGCTCCTCTTCTGCTCTTGAGGACTGCTTTCTTGACTGTTGAGACTGCTACATTTTTGCTGGGCTGAGTATATATATAATTTGTATTGACATTGATGCCAGTCTCTTTTATGAAATCTGTGATTTTTTTTTAACCTGTGGGTCTTCTCACAGTTTCCCAAGCCTCCTTGTCTGCTGAGGAGGAGTCACTGGGTGATGGAGTTAACTCCTGTAGTTGAGCCTCAGATGTGGACTAAAGGTAGACAATAACCCTCTGGGGAAAAAAACTCTTTAGTTTCTGGATAAAGAACAAAACCTTTGCAAACCTCAGTGACCAGAAGAGTTTTAAGTCATGGTTAACTTCTGTTTACTTTCTCTCACTGCGATAACAACATTTTTCTCCTCTCTTTAGATGATCCATATTTCAGTGCTGTAAGTTGCAGTAGTTTATAGCTGCTGGCTCTCACCCAACTGTCTAGCAATCAGAAAACAACCTGTTCCCAGATCCCATTCCTACAGTTTGGGAAGATCTTGGAGGAGTGAGACACAGGCATTTTTCCTGCTAGTTTGATTGGCTATCTCCAGGGAAGAAAGCCAGCCTCCTCATTAAAGGTAATGCCAAGAAGAAAATCCACATCTTTCCAGTCTTTAGTGAGTCCCAGAATCCTTGTGGCCCTTCTGCAGACCAGAAATTACAGTGCCTGACTCCACTGAGTACATCTGAAACTGTTTAATGGAGATTTAAGGCAGGATATTTTAGAACTCCCTCCATCAATTTCAAGAGAGAACAATCCTATTAATTCTCATCTGTTCTCCTGCTAGTGAAAATACAGGGAATAATCTTAGTTCCAATTCATTTATAATTTAAATGATTATTTGACTGTTTAAATAACATTTTATTTTATTTTTTGAAAGGGCTTTATTGCCAAGTTAATTGACATTTTAGAATCTGCTGAAAATCCTGGGGAAAATGTTAGAAAAGAAATGGTTTATTAAAATTCAAATGAGCCTCAGTTCATAGGAACCTGAACCAGACCACATATGTCAGGAGAAAAAAATAAAATTTGAGTGCTTTTATGCATGAAGAGTGGAGCTCTTAAGCCTGGCTGCATGGGTTGGCAGGTCTAGTAAGAATGTTTACAGAAATCCAGGAACTACATAGCTCTATTGATGAAATATAACTATCTGCAGCTCTTCAGGCATCAGTAAGGTTTGCAGAGTTTATGGTAGACCTTAGTGTCAAAGTTCCTTGACATGAACACATGTATACTCAGTATAATCCACTGGTTAGGTTAATAGACAAATGGTGGCAAACCTTTTGTTTTGCTTCTGTTGTAGTCTGAACATCTCATCCCAACCTTCTGCCTGACTGGTCTTTCTTCCTGTTGTTTCTATCAGAGGAGTACAATGGTATAAAAAGCCCTAGTAATGAGGGGATGGTGTGGGAGTAACAAGTTCTACTGTCTTCAGGTTTTTTCCTGGCTTTTCTCACTCTTTAGCCTGGAACAAGATGAGAAAGGCACAGACTAGTGAGAGGTGGGAGAAATGAAAGTAAAGGAGTCAGTAACATATAGGTTGATTTCAAGGAGGTTCTAAGAAAGAAAGAGTTCCAGGGAGTGGCAGAGAGTAGTCTAGAAGAAAAGAAAAAGGGTGAAGCTGCAGCCAGGACAATTTCTGCCAAGACAAGAAATCTCCACCCCACCAAATCTTGTGTGAGTTCTTTAATAATTCCCAGGGATGCACAAATTTTACAAACTAACTTTACACCTCGAGTCCAGTATTGAAAAATAATAAAAGCTTTTGGCTAAGACAGGTTAAAGCAGTTCAGTTGGTATTTTCTTAAAACTTAAGATACACAAGTATTAGGATAATGTAGCAAAACTATTCCTGCAATTAATAACTTTTGGTTTATGTATGTCTAGGCATAATTTAAGAATGAAAACATCTCTTCAGAAATGGAAACTTATGTTTTGTTAAGCTGTAGTAACAGCCCACTGTAACTCCAACATTTCAAAGCTCACAGTATAACCTCTGAGAGATAATAAAGGGAGAATGTTGCTAATTTCTTGTAATGAATTATAGAATCTGGGTTCTTAAAACCTTGACATAAACAGGCTATATTCTTTGCCTACCCCCTTTTCTGACCTGAAAAGATTTTGCTGTCAGGAAAAGCTCAGATTGCCTCTTTTACATGCCTCATCATATGTACCTCACATTCATCACATCAAGAGTAAGACTTAGACTTCAGGAACAACCCAGTGACATTTGAAGAGGTATAGAACTTGTTTTGGGAAGCAAAGCTTAGAGAAAGGAATAACCATGCTACCTCTATGCACACATGACTACATCCATGATTTTTAGAATTGCTTTGTGGTTTGGAGAAAGATTAAGTGGCAGACCAGTAAAATGTGGAACAACTATCCTTTTACAAACAAGTCTTATAAAGGAATTTGAAGTTCGATAGCCAGGAACTGGTTTGTTTGGGGATTTGTTTCTTCTGTTTTGTTTTGTTTTTCTTTTAGACAATGGACATTACTGTTTTGAAAAGGTATCATTAATTTAATCTAATGATGTCACGATCTGGATGAGACTTAATGTGACTCACCAAAACCATTCAGCTACTGAATGCAGACTGCAAATTCCCAGACACTTCACCAGACCAAAGCTTATTTCTTGTCCACTCCTCAATTCCTCTGAGAAAGAAGGCCTATGTAGAAGATCACAGGCAGTGATACGATGGGTAATAAAGCTACCCTTTCACAGAATCACAGATTGGCTGAGTTTGGAAAGTCATCTGGTCCAGCCTCTGCTGCTCAAGCCAGGATTTTTATGCTTTCTTTGTCCTGAGGACTTCTACTTTTCCTGTTCCATACAGATACTAGAGGGTTTATGAATGGTATACCAAAAGCTTTCAGGTTTGTCAGACATGTTTGCCAGAGGCTGAGTATATTTGTCTCTATGTGCACATTTGCTCCAGTCATGTGGCAGAAAAGGGAAACAAAGTGCAGTCTTTGGTACCACAAGAAGTATGGTTGCTGCTTCAGTAAGTAAGGCTGTGCACTTGTGCTTAGCCTTATGAATGTAAGGGTTAAATAAGATTGCAGTGCCTTGTGTTTATTTGCTCCTTAAGACAGTTCTGAACTGCGTGCCAGTGAGGAATATGCACTTAAAAGTCAGGGAAGCTGGCAAGGCATTGGTTTATCAAAGTAGAGTAACTGATTTTTTATCTTTCCATTACAGTAAGATGAAAGTCTCTCCCCTAGTTCAATCCACACAAGACTCTGTTGCGCTTGCTCCCCAGTCCTTCACATCCATTGTTTGAGAAACCAAGCCACTTCCATGGTGTCTAACACATCTGTTTCACTTTGTCTGGCTAAATTCCTTGAGGCACCCTTGTGCTGCTCCACCAAGAGAAGAAATAAGTTTTTGTGTTAGACAATACCCCAAAAACAAGTGAAATTGAGGATAAAAAAAAGTAAAATATGTCAAATCATTGAAATTTCAATCTTCAAGTAAAAAGACTCTTGTGCTTTCTTTTACTGTTAATGCAAATGCCTAGGAGTAGTGGAAAATGTTGTAATTCTTCCATCTCTTTAAATTACACATTTTTTCAGAGCTATTGAATTGAGATAATTTTTTTGACAACATATAGAATCATTTTCTGCTAGGTTTTCCTAGTTATTTTTAATTTTTAAGTCATTTGTGTAATGATATTTCTACTGCTTCTCCCAAGGGATCTTTCTTTGACTCTTTTAGATCTATGTGTTACATATATATAATTTTTCTTTGTTTTTCAATATTTATGTCTGATTGTACAATCATGAGTTATTTCTCTGAATTATTTCTTTAGCTGTACTTTTTAGCCTCTACACCAATAATATCCCAGGAGTAAATATGCCAAAATCAAATCCATGGCTGAGGTCTTACCTCAGTCATCTGCGCATTTAGAGTATATGCGATTACAACTGAATAAACTCTTACATGAGCAAGCATGATGGGATTAACAGTGAGCAGTTAGTTCCCCAGCTGTGGCTCAGTAACTGACACAACAGCTGGGATAAAAGACTACAGACCAGGCAACGTAGTGGGGTAGTTATTAGAGAGGTCAGGATTTAATTCAAGGAGACCAGTGCAACACTAGTGCAACACTAGCGCAACAAAGGTCCCAAGTTACCTGTCCTTTCTTCCACTCTCTGTAGGCTTTCTTCTTGTGTTTAAGCATGTCCAGGACCTCTCCATTCATCCATGCAGGCTTCCTTGCATTCTTACCTGCCTTCCTCTTTTTTGGGATGCATTGCTCCTGGGCCTGGAGGAGGTGATCCTTGAGCAATTACCAGTTTAATGATCATCTTATCTTCTGTTATTCCAACTGATGGCAGAGACATTGGATTAAGCAGCTGAGTGCAGTCTTTTAATACATGGCTCTGTGCATGGTGTCACGACCATAAATCTGGGTTCTTCGACAACGGTATGGCCTATACTGAACGAGAGTTGTTGACACCAAACAGGAGACACCTCTCTTGAAGGGGGAAAAGAGTCTTGTGGAGGAGATTGCAGGGCTAGTTGACAGGGCTTTAAATGGGATGTGAAGGGGGAGGGGGACAAAGTCATCAGGCTTCCATGTGGCAAGGTGTGGGAGGACAGATCAATGTGGGAGCAATGGGGAATTAATAAGGGCTCTCAAGGCATTTGCCTCTGTCCCACACAACATCCTGGTCACCAACTGGAAAAACACAGACTTGATGGGTGGACAACTTGCTGGATAAGGAATTGGCTGGATGGTCGCACACAAAGAGCGGTGATCAACGGCACAATGTCCACCTGGAGACCAGTGATAAGTGGCGTCCCTCAGGGGTCAGTGCTGGGACCAGTACTGTTTAACATCTTTGTCAGTGACATGGACAGAGGAATCGAGTGCAATCTCAGCAGGTTTGCAGATGACACCAAGCTGTGTGGCACAGTCGACTTGCTGGAGGGGAGGGATCCATCCAGAGGGACCTGGACAGGCTGGAGATGTGGGCCCAGGCTAACCTCATGAAATTCAACAAGGCCAAGTGTAAGGTCCTGCACCTGGGTCGCTGCAATCCCAAGCACAAATACAGGCTGGGTGGTGAGTGGCTGGAGAGCAGCTCTGAGGAAAAGGACCTGGGGGTCTGGGTTGATGAAAAGCTCAACATGAGCCGACAGTGTGCACATGTACAACTCAGACAGCCAACCATGTCCTGAGCTGCATCAAGAGAAGCGTGGCCCCCTTTACTCTGCTCTCTTCAGACCCCACTTGGAGTACTGTGTGCAGTTCTGGAGCCCCCAAGAGAAGAAGGACATGGAACTGTTGAAGAGAGTCCAGAGGAGGGCCACAAAGATGCTCAGAGGCCTGGAGCATCTCTTCCTGTGAGGACAGGCTACCAGAGCTGGGACTTTGAGGAGACCTTAGAGTAGCCTTCCAGTATCTGAAAGGGGCTTACAGGAAGGCTGGGGAGGGACAGGACAAGGGGTAATGGGTTTAAACTGGCAGAGGGGAGATGTAAGCTAGATGTTAGGAAGAAGTTCTTTACAGTGAGGGTGGTGAGATGCTGGAACAGGCTGCCCACGGAGGTTGCAGATGGTCCCTCCCTGGAGATGTTCAAGGCCAAGTTGGATGAGGCCTTAAGCGACCTGTTCTAGTGGGAGGTGTCCATGCCTATGGTGGGGGTGTTGGAACTGGATGATCTTCCAACCTAAACCATTCCATGATTCTGTGACTCTCTGGCCTCAATACAGTAGAGAAATGCTTTGGGAATACTCTGAGAATAGGCTCAGGTATGCAGGTTGGAAAAGGCCAGAGGGTGTTAGTCTTCTTTTGTGAGTCACTGAAGGATATCTGATGTGGGCAGAATCCCAGGAAGTTATAGTGTTTGTGGGCTGAATATTCTTCCTTCTGGAGTAGACTCAGGGATACTGAACTGTTTGGGTACTGCCTATATTCTAGGGCTCCATGTAGAAGAAAATCATGCTTAAAAGGAAAAGTAACAGACAAAGGGAAAACTTTAAGTTTCACAAACTGTATAAGGGTACCATATTTTTAGAGAGTAGCAAGTGAAGGGTCCTGTATTCAAGGAAAGTGAAGTGATCTGGGCATCTAGTTTAAGTCTGAATTCAATAAGGAGGAATAAGTGAATCTAAGCAAATGGAATAATGTTAAGTATATGCTCACTGAATCTGGACGTGCCAAATTAATCTGATGTTGAAAATAAGACTAGATTTTTACAGACAGATGAAGTGCAGCGACTTCCACAAAGCATCTGAGACAGTGATTGATGAAAAAACTGAAAGTTGTATAAGGTGTGCTTCAAGGATAAGCCAAAATAACCTCTACTGACAAGAAATGATCGTTCTGCGAGTTTTTTACTATTGTCATTTAATAATCTTGGTGCACAAGTATCCTGATGTTACAAGAAGGACACAACACTAACATGAAAGAAGGGTATTGCAGAAGAAGAGCTGGACTGGAGTATCAGAGTAGGATATTTTTCTATATGTTCCAAGTGCAAGGCTCTAGCTGATTGAATCTGTGCTGCTGAGGGAATTGCAAGAGAAACCAGTGGGAGCTCATCACCAGGAAACTGAAGTAGAGAGGATTGATTATATAATATGTGGATGTTGTCACAGGGTAGCTAAGGTACATTTGTGGAAAAAGTATACCATTCTGGTGAGATCTTCCTAGTAAAAGGCATGGAAATATTCCTGCCATAAAATATGTTAATTAGACCTCATTTTGAAAGCTATGGTTCTGATTGCCCAGCTCAAGCAAAACTAAATTAGCAAAGAGATTACTGGGATGTCTGTGGAAAAGCAGTCTTATGAAAGGAGACTAAAAAAGATGTGTTTGGTCTAGCAAAGCAAGAGTGATTTGAGAAAGGATGTGATTGCTCTCTATAAATACACTAAGGAGGTTAAAGAACTATTTAAGATGAACTACAGTGGTGATACAAGAGCCAAATGGATATAAAGTAGCCTGGAATAAATTCAGACTGGAATTAAACAGAATTTTAAGCCATCACAGAAAAGGCCTTCTTAAGCTGAATTTCTACAGGAGCATTGGTAGTTAAATCTAATTGATCTTAAAATGAAACTCATTTCTTTCAAGGAAAGATCATGCCACATAATGCTTATCATTCCTTGGGACTGTTTTTCCTTGATAACCAGGATGCCTTGCAGTATCACAAGCTCCCTATGATTCCTAGGTTTTTTACTGTGTTCTTACTTTTGTTTCTGCCACGTAAATAATTCTGAAGGGGAAAGAAGGAGCAGGGAGAAACAGTGATCATAAGCACAGGCTTCTATCATGATCAGTTTCCAAACCAGAGTGCCAATAAGTAATAACAGATTCTCTTTTTTGGGGGGGAAACTTGAACCAGTTTATTACTTGAGCTTGCCCAGTATGTGCCATAACTCTAATATTAATGTCTGATATATCCACAGCAGTAGCATTTCCTGATGCTGATCAGGAAATCTTGAATTGCACTCAGTTCTGGCCAAATTAAAGTACACACTGATAAAAATGTGAAAACCTTGTAAAATCACAAGTTGGTGACACAATCACAAAAGTTTCTGTAAATTTGCCTTATGGCAGAAATATCGAATACTTGGCTCCAAACTTTTCCTGCTCTCTCCTGTGAGAATTACCCAGCTGGCACAATTTTAGAAGTTCTGTGTTTGAGTTCCACCTCTTTTGGAAACTGCTTTCTGTTACAACTTATGCAAAATTAAGAAGTTATATCAATTTTGATGTCTGGGCCAAGATTGTTAATAACTATGAAAATTGTTTATTAACATTAAATCTCACCAGAAAACTTATTTACAATGTTTGGAATGCACAGGAACAGGCAAAACTAGAACAATTTAAGAAATAAGTAGCAAATGCAAACATTAAAACTGGAAAGAGGTTCTTAGAGATTTTGAAATATTATCAGACAGCACACAAAGCCCGGAGGGAATTCTGTCAGTATCATGGAAGGTCACTGCAGGCAGAGCATGTGTCAGGGCAGAGCAGGCAAACCAAAAGTAAAAGTGAAAGCAGAAAAACATGAGGCAGAAGCCTGTTTATTGATTGCCCAAATGTAAACGGGTGCTGTGGCCACGCAAAGTCACCAATCTGAATGGCACTTTGCCAAACCTGAACATATTAGGTGAAGTCAGAAGCTTGCTTTCCCTTATTTGGGAGGAAGTCTGGGCAAGTCTTGGACCCTCTCAGTGTGTGTCTCCAGGCCTTTCATCTTCTCCCTGCACTCTGCTTCCTCCTCCCAAGCAGAGGGAAGAGACCACGGGGTCATGCCTGGGCAAGCCAGGACATGTATCTTCCACGACACTTTCACATGCAGAACATCAACTTTCTGTCATGGAGCTGACCCATATTTAGGGCAGGGCTGATAAGTTCAAATTGGAAATAAAAAGCCAACAATATTAAAAAAAAAAAAAATCTCTGTTCCACTCTATCTTTTCAAGTTACTTTTCCTATGGACTTCAGCATAAGGAGATTTTTGTTTTCATGTCACTGAAAATATGTTCCTGGTCTCTACAGCTTTGCTTCTGAAAACACCAAACATGCTTTAGAATAACTAAGCACAGTTAGGTAACTACCTGCATGGTAAACCTTAACTGCCTGGGAGGTTGCTAACTCAAAAGTGAATTGTTACCTTACAGTGTGGCACAATGCTGTTTGCTACCACAGGAGATTACAGTCATGATTCAGCCACATCATACACAGAAGCCTTTTCACATCAGATCATTGCTAACCATTACTTATACAAGCAACTAAATGAGATTAATACACGCAGACCACTGCTGGTTTTGATCAAAATGGTTCTGTGGTGACTGACCCCTTTGAGCTAGTAGTGGATTTGGAGTAAGCTGAGATCAAGTCTTGCCTAGAGAGTTGAAAATCAATTAAAGTGAAAAATATGAAAGAATTATTTATAACAAAGTTATGATTAGATGTTAAATATATATTTGAATATAGGAATCTCATCTCATATATATATATATATATTATATTTAAGATATTATTTGTTTCAAGAAAGCTTCTTAACAACTCTCAGGATCTGTAGACATAGAGCAAATGTTTTCAGTTTCACTACAGAAAAAGTAGCCCATCTGGTCAGTGTATGGTTTTAGTGTTAATTCTTCTAATTCTAAAAATGTTAACTTAAATATACTGTAAAAAACTCTAGCTCATCTACAACTGCAAATAGCAACTTAAGAATAACAATATTTTCAGCTCATGGAAAACTGTAAAATTGATGAGGGAGTTTGATTATGTGCTATCTGCAGCTTTATGCTCCACAGAGTCCAGCTGGGGATACACTGGGTCGTCCATTCATCCATCTATCTGTCTGTCAGCCACTTCTGAACTGCTTTGCTCCAGAGAAGCCTAATTCCATTTTGTATTTGTTCTAGTTTGAAATTTAACTCCTTTGACTCCTTTGATAGAGCACCAAAATGCACTGATTTACAGTTCTTATAAGCCTCTTGAAATAAGCACGGCTACAGAGTTTGTAAATCAAAAAAGTATTTGGCCGTCTTCCCTATCATAGTACATGTGAATTTATTGTGTCCTGCTCAATGAATGTCTGGAATTCATAATATGCCTTATTGCTGACAGAAGAGTGCAGTTTCTCCTGCTTCCCATTCTGTCTGCAGCTCTTCAAATGGCCAAGACCGTAGATATGTATTATGGTGTAGCTGCAGCCAAAGGGGAAAATTGTGCTACAGCCACCTACTTCCACAAGTTTTGTGGAAAGCAAGGGTTTAGACTGCAGTGTAGTACAGCCCTATCCTACCAGCAAAATGTGCTTCCAATTTTGGAAGTAAGGTAGCTGAGAAAGACCCTTCCTGAAGGGATGTGTTCCTGCCCCAGTTGTCTCAGGGACTCAGAGCAAAGTGTTGTAATGCTACACTATGTGTATATTATCCTTCAGTCTTCAACATGGTAATATATTGAGGTAAGTGTGGCACAGCTGACTTGCTGGAGGGGAGGGATGCCATCCAGAGGGGCCTGGACAGGCTGGAGATGTGGGCCCAGGCTGACGTCATGAAGTTTAAGAAGGCCAAGTGTAAGGTCCTGCACCTGGGTCGCTGCAATCCCAAGCACAAATCCAGGCTGGGTGGTGAGCGGCTGGAGAGCAGCTCTGAGGAAAAGGACCTGGGGGTCTGGGTGGATGAGAAGCTCAACATGAGCCAACAGTGTGCACATGTGGCTCAGACAGCCAACCGTGTCCTGGGCTGCATTAAGAGAGGCATTACCAGCAGGGCAAGGGAGGTGATTCTCCCCCTTTACTCTGCTCTCTTCAGACCCCACCTGGAGTACTGTGTGCAGTTCTGGAGCCCCCAGCACAGGAAGGACATGGAACTGTTGGAGAGAGTCCAGAGGAGGGCCACGAAGATGATCAGAGGGCTGGAGCACCTCTGCTATGAGGACAGGCTGAAAGAGTTGGGGCTTTTCAGCCTGGAGAAGAGAAGGCTTCGAGGAGACCTTATAGCAGCCTACCAGTATCTGAGGGGGGCCTACAGGAGGGCTGGGGAGGGATTGTTCACAAGGTCTTGTAATGACAGGATGAGGGGGAATGGGTTCAAATTGGCAGAGGGGAGATTTCAACGGGATGTTAGGAGAAAGTTCTTCACAGTGAGGGTGGTGAGGCACTGGAACAGGTTGCCCAGGGAGGTTGTGTCTGCTCCCTCCCTGGATGTGTTCAAGGCCAGGCTGGATGAGGTCTTGAGCGACCTGATCTAGTGGGAGGTGTCCCTGCCTGTGGCAGGGGGTTGGAACTGGATGATCTTTGAGGTCTCTTCCAACCTAAACCATTCTATGATTCTATTCTATGATTCTAAGTGGCGGTAAACTACGGGGAAGGTAGCCTCCCTAGAGTGTCTGCTGTTAGCTTGGCTACTGTACAATTAATTTTTGCCTTTGTGGTTTGTATTCCTAGTAAATTGCTGACAGATTTTTTTTTTCTTAGCTATTTCTTCCTCCTTGTAAAACACTTCCTTCTGAACTTACTAGGATCATTAACAATGTAGATTGATGCAGACAGCCTACATTGCAAATGGAAAAGGCTGATTAAGTTATCATGCTATGCTTCTGTTAAGAAAGGATTATCCTCCTGAGCTATGCTAGAGCACTTTTTATTAACATAGTTTTAAATAGATACGGGCCCAAGTGATAAAATTCAGATGAGAATCCAAAGCTTTTC
Source organism: Psilopogon haemacephalus (assembly GCA_013396835.1). Taxonomy (NCBI): domain Eukaryota; kingdom Metazoa; phylum Chordata; class Aves; order Piciformes; family Megalaimidae; genus Psilopogon; species Psilopogon haemacephalus. The sequence continues at coordinate 39,085 of VWZI01004334.1, forward strand.
TTCCTGAAGTTTGTAGCATTCAGATCGAGGTTTTCTTTGGGGTCATACTGAGGCAACCAAGGACACTAAGGACTATAGGATATAAGGCCCAGCTCTTAGCATTTTAAAGCAGATGTGCCCTTATCTGAAAAGGATCCTTTCTCTGCTGCAAGGGAGAAAACTGTACCACCATTGTGATGGGAGGAAGACAAAATCTTAGGAGGAAATACTTAGTCCACTTCCCAGCATCGATGTAAAAAAATTTACACCATTTAATTTGGCAAGATAAACGTAATTTTAAAACTATGTATGAATATGTATTGTCACATATGCCACATCACTTCTTGTAAATTTACTGTTTTATTTGGGACACTATTTAGGATTTTGTCATTCGTCAATGAAGTGGATACCCTTGCAGCCTGATCTTCTCAAACTAATTTAAAAACTTGTAAAGATACTTTAAAAAAAAAAAAGTTGTCATGACAAAAATTCTTATAAGAAAAATGTGTTCCTTCCGTAAATAAAATTGCTGTGGAGGAGTCATGTTATAGAGCATTAACAGAAAAAAAGAGATATACTATACAGCACTGTTAATTAGTTTGCTTAGTCATACTTGTGTATCTTTGGTAGTAGTTAATCACATTACATTACTGTAAAACCGTAGCAGTATTTATAATGTCATTATAGATTTTAATTTCAGAAGGGAGCTTCGTGTCTTCAAATTGCCTAATGCAAAATAATTTCTAATTAATAATTTCTTTGGAGTAATTATAATTAGCAATATGAATGTGAGGAAAATAATGAATTAGGAAGAAAACCTATTTTGTACTTAGGTTTGTATGCTAGAATGATTTACAGGTTTTTCTGCTTATTCTGGTAATGGCTATAATTTAATTATGACAACTTCAAGAAGTGTTCGCTTTCTACCTCAGTGAATCTATTTTTTCCTACAGCTGTCATTGCATTTGCTGTCAGAGGCTGACTTAAAAGAATAGCTACAGGAGGTTATGAGAAAAAGGAAGTTTAGTTATTTCACCTCCTGCAGTGGAGCCTGTACTGAAGGGATAGCTTCAGTAACCTGTCCTCTGCAGGATACGCTGTGAGCTGTTCATAATGAATGTTGCCTCTCTATCTCTTCATCCTACCATGTTTTGTTGTGATGACCTCTATAGTCCAGTAATTCATTCCTTGAACTGTTTCTCAAAAAGACCTGAGGGACAGGTAGAGAAACCCTTTCAAGGGTCTGGTTCTCAGCACTGGGGTACAGAGGACAAGCTCTTTTTCAAAGCTACTATCTAGGGACAATGTTTTTTCCCTCTGCCACTTAAAAATGTCTTCACTGGAATAGTGTATTATGGCCTTGAAGACTTTGCACCTGTCTTTTAAGACATGTCAGCTTTTGCCTTGAAACTGCTGCTGCAGGATTACAGTCATACACCTATGCAATGGCTTGACTACAAACTGGATGTGTCTTACAGAATCACAGAATTAACCATGTTGGAAAAGACTTTTGAGATCTTCAGGTCCAACCTCTCACCTAATGCCTTCTAATTAACTAAACCATGGCACTAAGTGCCTCATCCAGCCTCCTCTTAAACACCTCCAGGGGTAGTGACTCCACCACCTCCCCAGGCAGCCCATTCCAATGCCAATCATTCTTTCAGTGAAGAATTTCTTCCTAACATCCAGCCTAAACCTGCTCCAGCACAGTTTGAGACTGTGTCGTCTTGTTCTGTCACTGGGTGCCTGGGAAAAGAGACCAACCCCTACCTGGCTACAACCTCCTTTCAGGTGGTTGTAGAGAGCAATAAGGTTTCCTTGTGCCTCCTCTTCTCCAGGCTAAACAATCTCAGCCTCTTCTCATAGGGATTGCACTCCATCCCCCTCACCAGCCTTGTCCTTCACTGGACACGTCCAAGCACCTCAACATCTTTCTTGAATTGAAGAGCCCAGAACTGGACACAGAACCCAAAGTGTGACCTAACCAGCACTGAGTGCAGGGGCAGAATGACTTCCCTGGCTCTGCTGCCATACTGTTCCTGATACAGGTCAGGATGCCATTGGCCTTCTTGGCCATCTGGTTAGTTTAGGTGTATTCACGTGTATACATTATTGCAGTGGTTTAGGCATTTACCTGCCCTCCCCCCACCTTTTATAAACCCCAGCTAGAACTCAGGACACTGGAAGTTAATAAATGAAGCTTTATATTTACAGCAATGCACAATATACAAGCAAATATTTACAAGGTATAACAGATATTTACAGATATATACAGTAAAAAGGTAATACAGGCACCACACCACTCCCGGAGACCAAAATCCCCAAGAGAGGGTAACCAAACCCCCCACCACCACCACCTTTCCCCCCTTCCCCAGTCTTATCTCACCACCAGTTGATGCTGCAGATAAGCTGAAGATTGGTCAGAGGGATTAGTAATAGGAAGGAGTTAGTAGTTTTACTCTGAATTAGCTAAAAGACAGAGAGACAGGAGACCATGCCAGAGAAGCAGCCACCACCAGCACAGACAGAAGCAATCTCCTAATCTGGTTGTTTTGAGAACAGTTCTTAAAACAACTTTTTTTTCTTTCCTCAGTAAAACTTGGTGAAGTGACACACTGTGTTTATCTCTCTCAGCCAATAGTCTAATTTCTCACTCAAATTCTCCAATTGGCTCAAACCAACACAATTATATAAGTCAAACCTGGAGATATATTTTGGGGAACGCACAGGCAGTTCTCAACACTAATAATCTCCAAAGGAAAACAGCAGAATCAGGATGAGGTTACTGGGCAGTTCAGCTGATCATGCTTTGTTTCTGTGAAAGACAGGCTGGTAGCTGCTAGGGTGATGCTTTTGGAACCTGAACAGTGTAAAATGTCACATTACCTCAACATATGTTCTGATAAATGCTGATTTATTTATTTTTTTTATATAAATCTGTGGCTGTTTGAGCCTTGAAGAATGCCACAGGGTTACAGACTTCCAGAAGCTAGAAAAGTCCAGGAGGAGTATTGGAAAATGTAATCTTCCTATTCCATACCCATAGGTCCTAAATTCCTGATAAACTGCTGATGGAATCGGTTTTCTTTGCTTTCCCTCTTCCCTCCCTCTTTCCTCCTGGGAAGGACACCCAGGCCCTTGTCTCCAGTGGAGGAGTGAGAGGCCTGGAGTGGCCTAATTAGGCCTGAAGCTGCCTGCCTGTGGTGTGACACAATGATTTGGTATGGGGCTGGAGAGGTGTGGTATGGGTGGTGAGATTTGATCCTGGAGTTTTGGTTCTTGTGTGAAGCTTTGGCCTAAGTGAACCATGGCAGAGATGTACTACGGATTTTTGTGTCTTATGTACTCCTTGGTACTGTTGTAAATAGTTAAACAGTTGAACTGTTGGAACGAGTCCAGAGGAGAGCCACAAAGATGACCAGAAGGGTGCAGCAGCTCTGCTATGAGGACAGGCTACGAAAGTTGTGGCTTTTACACGTAGAAGAGAAGGCTTCGAGGAGACCTTCCAGTATCTGAAAGGGGCCTACAGGAACACTGGGGAGGGACTCTTCACGAGGTCTTGTAGTGACAGGACAAGGATAATGGGTTTAGACTGGAAGAGGGGAGATGTAAACTGGATGTTAGGAGGAAGTTCTTTACCGTGAGGATGGTGAAACACTGGAACAGGTTGCCCAGGGAGGCTGTGGCTGCTCCCTCCCTGGAGGTGTTCAAGGCCAGGTTGGATGAGGCCTTGGACTACCTGTTCTAGTGGGAGGTGTCCCTGCCTATGGCAGAGGGTTGGAACTGGATGATCTTTGAGGTCCCTTCCAACCTAAACCATTCTATGATTCTAAACAGCCTTTCCATTTAAACTTTCCAAATCTCCAGTCCTGTGTGTGAGAAGTTTTCTTTTGGAAGAGGTAAAAGAGCAATCCATCCCACTTTAAACTTGACACATAAATTCTGATTTTATATTTTTTTCCTGATAAATGTGTACATAATGACTCCTGTTCTGAAAAGCCTCCAGTTCACTGTGGAGATGGAAAAATCAATGAAAGTCAGTGTTGACACTATACTGTCACTTGTCATTGGGAAAGGCATCTCACTCAGTGTTTGGTAAGTTTTGAATGTAAATTGTGGTATAGCTTGGTCCTAAAGTTAGTGTGTGATTGTTGAAAGGCAGAAATAGTCAATGATGACATCTGGGTGATAAGACCTGCATTGGGAGTACAAAATAAGCATCTACACACACGGTCTCACATGCCAACTATGAAACACACTATGAAGGCTCAGCAAGCCAATAACTCCATCCTGTTAAAAAACAGAATTACTTCTGTGTGACAAGTCCTATGTAGTCTCAGCTACCATGTCAGCTGGTTTTAGCCAACTTTTTAAGTCTTAGCCAAAATGATGTCTTGATGCAGCAGATGTAGGACAGGGCAAGGGGAAGCCAAGGGGAGTCAGTGTGATTGTCATTTTGTTCTGGGGCCGGAAGCTGATTTAGCCCTTCAGGTTGCCTCAGAGTTGCTTTGTGTGGCACCTAGATGCCCATGTCTGCAAGGAATCTTTAAGCACACTGCTAAGGGCTATAGCAATTGTCAGGATCCCTGAATTTAAAGTGAGTTTAAAGTCCATTGGTTTGGGTTTTTTGTTTTTGGGGGCTTTTAAAAAATATAATATATTTGAGAATGCCTAGTGAATTTCACTTTCTGATTGCTGGAATATGCTATGGGGTGTTGATGGGCTTCGAAATACTGGCCTCATGATTTCTTTCTTTATTTTAAAAACAGCATTTCCTTTCATCATGGCTGTTCTCATCTTTAAATGTATTATTTCTGCTGTGACATCAGTTCTGATTAGAGTTGGCTTCCTAGCCAAAGGCTCAGAAAAAGCAGTCTGGACTTCCATCGAAGCTGTGATAAGATGATGTTATGTCCTACTAGCTACCTTACCATGTGTCTTTTTGTGTTTATCAGACGCTTGTGAATCCCAAAGAGCATAGTTTTCATATACATCCCTTCAGAAAATGCAGAAATAACAGCAGCCCAAAGTGTATTCAGTTTGGTCATCCCATTATGTTTTCAAACCAGTATTAGAAACCTATCAACCTTGACTGACACTAGATAGACAAATCCTTTTTAACCTCTGAAGAGTTCACATTTCCCCCCTCTTTCTAGACTCACNGTGTGGAAGGTTTATTCTCCAATTCTTGCATAGAACTGGTGGGCTTTCACCTGTGAACATATGAGAGGCAGTCCTGGGCCTAACTGGCAGGAGTGAGCATGCAGAAGCTGCAGGATATTGTATTTGCAGAAGCTGCAGGATATTGTATTTACAGAAGGCTGCAAGTTGTCCTTCATGGTTACAGCTGGGTCTACACAGCTTTCACATTGAACAGAGTGATCATCTCAGCATGACTCAAAGAGACAATCAGGCAGAGGAGTCCTTGGTGCTCTGACTCATATGTGCTTAAGAAAGAGTGGCAGCTGCCAGGGACATGTGAGGAGACATGTGGGAAAAATGTGTTTTAGAAATGGAAGGAGAACTAGAAGGAATATGTGGAAGGGGACATGTGATGACACTGCCAGAGAGGCACTCTTGAAGGAAGATAACTCATGCCAGGGTTGGGGCATTCTTCAGAATCTGAAGCTGTGGGCTGCCTATGACACCCTCACACACAGGGCCTGCAGCCTGTGGAAGAAGCCCAGAGCAAAGGAAACCAAATAAGAAGCAAGTAGCAGAAGATGAAACCTTACTCACACAGCTCCATCTTCCTGCACCTCCTATCACCTCCCCTAAGAAACTGGGAAGGATGAACCCTTTAAGAGTAATACCAGGGCTAGGAAGCAGGGATAAGAGGTATGTCTGAAACAGAAGTGAGAATTTTCATAAATCTTATTGGGAAGGGAAAAAAGGTTCTCTTCTCTTAGCACTACTTTTATTTTTTGTTATTCTCTAAGACTTTGTCTACTAATAAGAATTCTGCAAGAGGAGAAAAATATGTTGCATTCTTACCAAGGAATCATCTCAGAAATACTAGGAAGGGTTACATACTTTGGTCAGGAAACCTAGCTCATGGAACAGAAGAGAGCCACAAGGTACAAACATGTTGCACCTTTTTTTTTTTTTTTTTTTCCTCCATGAAACCAAATAAATGTCAATGGAAAACTGTATTTTCCACAATTTATTAATTTCAAACTCAGAAATAGTTAATCAGTTTTGCTTGTAAGTCTGACTCCAAACTGTTTATGTAGAATATTAGAGATTTTTCCTGAAGAAGCTTTATGGGAAGCCATAAAAATGTGATGGTGAGAAAGCAGAATTAAGTAGTCTGTGATAGATTTCCTCCCCTACAAATGGAAAGATAAAAGACAGAGAGTGTTGAGAAAGCCTTCATGGATGGGCTGATTCTGCATTTGCACACATAGCAAGATGAGAGTTTGGATAAAAGGCTAAGGTATTATATCTCAGTATATGCAGTATTTAATACCAGATTGGAGTGAGTAAAATGAGCCTTTCACAAGCAGCTGCTTGGTCTTTATATTGTTCTGTGTGGTTTAGGCGGGACACTTTGAAAAGAATGTTCTGGAAAAGAAGAAATAATGTACCACATATTCGGCATGCAAGAATATCTTCTCACAATGGTGGCTTAATTTCTATTACTTCTCTTAGAACTTAGAGTTTATAGGCATAGTAGTCACAAAGAACACATCTAATGCCTAGTACAGATTCTCATGAAGACTTGCAGAAAGACCAACTTTTCAGGAAAGTGTCCAGACCTTTAAAATTCCTAGAGATTAAGTAGCAACGCAGGACCATCTCAAAGCTGACTGTTTCCTGGTTATGAATTTACCTTCATGAGAGCTTTAAAAAAATGTGTCTTTTTTTTTTTTTTTTTTAAGAGAATGGGCAAGACAACCTGGTTGATACATTTCTGAGAATGCAGCTTTTTTCCTATTACTATTCTACTTTTCAAACTCCAGCCATCAAGGTAGTCTGACAATGAAATGTAGTGACTGAGAAGTTTTTTTTTAGGCTTTTTCCAGTGTATTACACCTTTGTGGTGGTTTAGCAGTTACNGGTAACCAACCACCCCTACCACCTTTCACCCCTTCCCCAATCTTATCTCACCATCTGTTGATGCTGCAGATAGGCGGAGGTAGATCGGCCAGGGGGATTAGCGGTAGGAAAGAAGTTAGTAGAATTATTAAGAATCAGCTACAAAAGACAAAGGAACCATGCAAGGAGCAGCTGCAGCTAGAGAGGCCTGAAACTGTCTGACTTGTCTATGTTTGGGTTACACTTTTAAAACATTTTTGTTTTCTTTCTCAGTAGAGCTCTGGGTGAGATGACATAATGTATATTCATTTCTCAGCCAATATTCTAATTTCTCACTCAAATTCTCCAATCAGTTCAAACCAGCACAACCTTCAATATATATGTATTTATATGCATACAAATATCTGAGGGGCAATGTCAAATGTGTAGGGCCAAGCTCTTTTCAGTGGTCAGCAGCAATAAGACAAGAAGCGACAGCTACAAACTGGAACATAGAAGGTTTCACCTCTACATGAGGAGAAACTTTTTTACAGTGAGAGTCATAGACCACTGGGACAGGCTGCTCAGAAAGGCTGTGGAGTCTCCTTCTCTGGAGACTTTCAAAACCCACTTGGATGCATTCCTGTGAGAACTACCCTAGGGGATCCTGCCTTGGCAGGGAGGTTGGACTTGATGATCTCTTGAGGTCCCTTCTAACCTCTAAATTCCTGTGATTCTGTGATTCAAAACTTTATGAGGCAGTGTGTCATAACCTGTAATATTTCACAATAATTCAGTAACTTCAAACTTAACTTAATGACTAAATTATTTAAAGCTTGTCTAGTACATACATATATCAAACCTCTAATATGCATGTTTTCAGAACCTAAAAATTCTGTCACAAATGGAGGTTACATTGTAATTTAAGGTCTTACTGAAATCTGACTGTCATGAACAAATCTCTAATTTGATGTGTGTGTGCTTTTTTTTTTTTTTTTTCCTTCTCCCAGAAGATTTAGTAATCGATCCAGGTATTTTTAGAAGCAAAAAGTATTCAAACACATTTTAGTCTCCTGCTACAAAGCACAGGTACTCTTCACATGATTATGCACCTTCTGCAGTGTCAGCTTTCTTTTTCCTGGTAGCTTCAACACATTACCATGAAATAGAAATTTGTTGTTAGAAACTCCACAGCCACAGCCACCTCTCCAATTTCTTCTGGGCTTTTCTCATTTTTTTCTTGAATAGGCCAATTTAAGCTCAGATTTCAAGACACCCCTGGTAACAGATTTGTGCTGACTAAACCAAATTTTAGGTACTTAGAAAAGAAAGGGAACTTTTTAAAGTTATACAAATAACAGTCAAAAAACTTAGCTGGTATCCAGTTCTGTATTTTCATAATGTCTTCAAGATATGACACAAAATATTAGTGTAATAGAATGCATTTAAAAATTGTGCTTAACTCACCAAAGAGATTAATGCTTTTGAATGTTATTAAAGTAAAATATTAAAATCCCTTTGAGTCCCAAAACTTACCAGCTATGTATTTGACTAAACAGGCTACTCAGGTTCACTTTGGGAAGAGAGAACTGCACAACTGCTATAATAAACTTGGATATGTTTAGTTTGTTTAGTTCATTTATTGGAATTTTGAGAGTTTCTTTTCTTTTTTGCAGGGGAGCATCATTAACGCTTTATAGAGAATCTAAGAGTGGAATTTGTATTTGCTTATCTGAGTAAACAAGACTTGAAAACAAATAATGGTAGCAATAAGTGATGGATCAGCATGATATTAGCTGCTTCAAGAGATGCATCAGTATGACATTAGCTTCCTCTCTACAAAAATAAAGGTTCACTTTATGGCCAGTAACTAGCACAGGATTTCTCTCCACTGTGATGAAAGGCTTTAATGTGATTATAGTTTGTTTCATCATTCTTGCAGAGATGGAGGTGAGGCTGACTGGCCTGTAGTTTCCTGGGTGTTCCTTCTTGCCCTTTTTGAAGACTGGAGTTACATGGAGTTACAATGGCACCTGCCTCATTCAACAACATGCACACATTTTCTCTAATTTTCCTTTTGCCTTTGATATCCTCAAAGAAACTCTTCCTGCTGTCTTTGACATCCCTTGCCACCTCTCTTGGTAACCTCTCTCATTGCTAAAAATTTCTCCCTTGTATCTGCACTAAATCTATACTCTTTTAGTTTAAAACTATTACCCCTAGTCTTGTCACAACAGGCTCTGCTAAAAAGCCTGTGCTCATCTCTCTTATAGGCCTCTTTTAAATACTGTAAGGCTGCTGTAAGACCTCCAGGGAGCTTTCTCTTCTCTAAGCTGACCATGTCTAGCTCTCTCAGCCTTCATTCATAGAAGAGTTATTTCATCCCTTTGATCATTTCTGTGGCCCTCCTCTGGATCTGCTCCAACAGGTTCACATCCTTCTTGTGCTGAGGGCTGATTCCCTCATAGCCTATGGAGAAGCCTACACTGGAGCAAATGTTCCCCTGAAGCCCATGGAGAGGACCATGCCAAAGCAGATATCCATGTTGTAGCCCATGCAGGACATTGCACTGGAGCAAGCAGATATGCCCTGAAGCAACTGCAACTCTTGGAGAGCTCGCACTAGAGCTGGTTTAGTCTGAAAGACTGCAGCCCATGAAGAGGCCCCATGCTGGATCAGGACATAAGTGTGTAGAGGAAGGAGTGGCCAAGAGGAGCTGTTATGTGCTGACCACAGCCCCTGTTCCACATCCCCCTGTCTACTACTCAGAAGGAGACAGAGGAGTCTGAAGAAGCTGAGCTTGGGAAAGCAGGGAGGAAACATGTTCTATTAATTTGTTTCTCACCACCCAAATCTATTTTAACTGGCAATATTTAAAGTAGTTTTCCCTAAGCCATGTCTGTTCTGCCCACAAGAGTAAATGGTAAATGATATCATAGAGTCATAGAATTGTCAGGGCTGGACGGGACCTCAAGGATCATGTAGTTCGAAGATCCCTGCCATGGCCAGGGACACATCACACTAGATCAGATTGCTCAGAGCCCCATCCACACTGGCCTTAAAAATTTTCAGGGATGAGACCTCCACCACCTCCCTAAGCAAACTGTTCCATTATCTCAACACCCTCATGGTGAAGAACTTCTTTCTAAAGTCCAATCTGAATCTACCCACTTCTAGTTTTGGTGCATTCCCCCATGTCCTATCACTATCCAATATCCTAAAAAGTCCATCACCAGCTTTCTTGTAATCCCCCTTAAGATACTGGGGCCAGGCTCTTCTCAGCAATGCCCAATGACAGGACAAGGGGCAATGGATGGAAGTTGACACATAGGAAGTTTCATGTAAACAATTTTTTTTCAATGTGAGGGTGTTGGAACACTGGAACAGGCTGCCCAGGGTGGGTGTGGAGTTTCCTTCTCTGAAGATATTAAAAAACCTTCTGGATGCATTGCTGTGTGATCTGGTAGAGGTGATCCTGCTCTGGCAGGCAGGTTGGACTAGATGATCTTTTGAGGTCCCTTTCAACCCCTAACATTCTGTGATTCTGTAATGTCAGTATTTAGTTTGAACACCTTAAGAAGAAACACTTAATTTTTTGCTGAGAAGGGTTACATAGCAGATTGGATTGGCTTTCCCATCAGTGTAGAAGCTTATTGTTTTAGAATATGAGGCCAAGTTCAGAGTCAGTATGGGGCGATGATGATGCCAATTTGGCCTATTAAATTCTCTTTAAGAAGTTTTGGGATACCTTTAAAATGGTAACAAGACTGACAATCTATTACAACAGTCTCCAATAGAAGTGCTGGATAACTGTCTTAGAGGAAATGAGAAAATACTACTTCAGCATTTGCAATATTTTCTGCTCTTTTGTGTATTTTCTATGAAATGGTGAGTAATATTACTTAGTCTCAGTCTATTAGTCAAATGGTTTGTATTTTAAAAATTGATTTCTCATCAAGGATACAATTTGCCTATACTTATTATTTCTCATTCTGTACATGTTCTCTTCCTACAGAGTTTAAAATTTCTATTACCTCTGTCACCTTAGGCAGCAAGCTGAATTCTGTACTTGGGGAAACTTGCACAGGAACAATTTTGGTTTCAGCAAGACCTGCAAAACAAACTCCACTCAGAAAATATAGAGAACATGTGAGATCTTCATTCACAGTCTTCATGAAACAAAATTATTGAGCAGTCCCTCCAGTTACAGCCCATAAATGAAGCTATAGAGAGGAACAGAACACAGTAAATTACATGAATCTGGTCTGGGGACTACAGCCAAATCTCCCACATGTGCTACTCTGTGGGACTTCTGCTTAAGTGAAAAATTTTCCTTAGTCAAGGCTTAAGGAACGGAGTAAAAATAAAAAGAAACAGTGTCTAGGTGAACTACTGTGGATTTCATGTGTTTGTCATAAAGAAGGGTAGATTATCAATCCAAAACCTAATTAGGACACTGAAGAGCCAAAATGTGAAGAAAGAGGGGAAGACAAAGCTGTAAGACGAGTCAAAGACTGATAATGACAAAGAGAAATGTCTCCAGTTCACAGACCAAGTAGTTTTGCTGGAAGACCTCTGCATAGCTCACAAAGACCTATCATTCGTTTGATGCATTTTCAATTAATCCTGTGGTAAACTGTTACTGCACAACCAGCTAGAGTCAGGCACTTTTTGCCATGGGCTTTCAGCATGTTATTTGTGAAACTCACTCTGGTATTAAAGGGAAAGCAGGAGTAACAAGTGGAGCTGTATATTTGCCCTTTGATAACTAGTTTTAAACTGTCTCTTCCTCAGCAGATGTCTTACGCTATTTAGAAATATGACATATTAATTTAGACATTTATTAGCAATTAACAGAATGTCCAAAACTTCTTTAAATAAGTACATTGCCTTGTGTTTCTTGGAGCTTGCCAAGTGGAGATGGTAAGAATAAGAAACAGAAAAAAAAAAAATCTTTAGCCCAAATATTTGTTTTCAACTCCCTAAGCTATAAATACATGAGAATGCTCCCACTAGGTCTTGGCTGTGGATACAGGATGCAAACCTCCCTGGTAGAAGAGGGAACAAAAGTTAGGGTGAGATACAACTCACTAACTTCTATGCCTATGTTGGGCCTAAGTGTTCCCATAGCCATTAAAGTGAGTGGTTATCAAGGGTTTGATGCAGCAGCCTACTCCTTGGCATCCTTTGGGTATGAACAGAGATTCTACAGGTATGTTCTATGGGTTCCAGCTGTCCCTTAAGAAGAGCAAGACTGCTCATAGGTCTTGTGTTGTATCTGCTAGGTTCCTGGTGCTAAAGATGCTTACAGCACTTTAAATAGCATTAATTTGCCTGTGTATAGGAAACTGAACTGAGGCCCTAATCAATACAGTCAATGAAGTCTAAAGGTGTCTGCAGATCTCTGCCTTAGGACAGAATGAATAATGTTTTTACTCTCCTACAATAGAATTTTTTTTTTTTTTTAACCTAAATATCTGCAATATAGCTCTCTAAAAACCAGAGGAGCTGAATCCCAACCTGGACATCTCATGTTTGAGTGGGTGGCCTCAACATCTGTGGCTAGTTCTTGAAGATAAGCTTTTACTACTCTATCATATGTCAAGGCTGACTAGTAGTATTCCTGGACTAGATTGCAGAATTCCATTTTCATGTGCAATTGAAAACAGCAATGTTTTATCTGCAGAGCCTTATGGAATGGGCTGTGGTTGTTCACACACATTTGTGACTGAAGTGCTTTTGGAACACCCAGGGAGAAATTTGTGTTCTTGGAGAGATTATCATCAAAATCTTGAGTCCTGTCAAGTTTCATATGTCACCAGACTGAAGGAAAATATTTTTTTTTAGAAATTGCTATGCTTGCATGTCAAAATTATATTTTCTCTTGTGAATATGGAATTTACATACACAAGCTTTCATGTCACTTATGGAGAAGAATAGTAAGAGACAACGACTGTTTAGCAGGGCTGAACTGGTTATTCAAGAGGGATAGGGCAGGTGATGTGGAGGAGTTGTACTGTATATATGGGACTATTTAGACTTTACAGCCCATAAAATTAGGCTGAGAGGTCTCATTAAGAGCCTATGGGTGAGGATTAAGAGGATGGAAAACAAAGAAGATGTGGGTATCTGATATCAATCACCCAGCCAAGATGACAGCACTGATGAGTTGTTCTATAGGCAGTTGGGAAAAATCTCTGGATTGATAGTCCTTGTCCTTACGGGATTTTTCACCTTCCTACACATCATCTGTGAATAGTATAATGTCACTGCTGGGACAAGTAAGGGTGGAAAATTCCTGAAGTTTATTGAAGATCTTTTCATGAGTACCCTGTGAGCCACCTAATAAGCCCTCTGAGTAACAGTCTCAGATTTGCTATTTGTGAATAAAGAAAGACTTACAGGAAATGTGATGGTGGGAGGATGTCTTGGTCATAGTGATCACAAAGACATTAAATTTAAATTTTGTGGTGTAATGAGGAAAATATCAGCATTTTTGTTACCCTGAATATCAAAAGAGCAAACTTTAAGTTACTCAGGGAGTTGTTAGCAGTTCCCCCTGAGAATCTGCTTTTGAGGATGTAGGTGTCCATGAGATCTGCTCAGTTTTAAAGAACCATCTTTTAAAAGCACAGGAGTAGACAATCCCATTATGTTGAAAGGCAAGAAAGTGGGGAAGAAGACCAGATTGGCTGGACAGTGAACTCCTCTTGGAAGCCAGGTGGAAAACCAAATTATCTCTAGAAGCAAGATCAAGCTGTGGCTCACATAAGGAGGGAGAAATCATAAAAGGCCAAAGCTTGGTTAGAGTTGGAGCTAGCCAGCATTCTATCAGACAACAACAGCAAAACCCCAATGCTAACAGCATTGCTAACAGTAAGAGGAGGTCTAAGGTAAATATAGGACTGATAACTGATGAAGAGAAAATCAGATGGAAAATAGGCATGAAGAAAAGACAGAGACATTTAATGGTTTTGCTGTGCCTCACTCATCAAGGATCTTGGGCTGTTTGGCCCCATGAGTAAAAAAAAAAAAAAATTGCTGGAAAAGCAGTAAGTTTCTATTAGGGACACTAAAATTATGAGGAGACCCTTTGAGTATAAGCTGGATGTTCATAAATCCAAGAGGCCTGAGGGAATTAATTCCAGAGTCCTGAATGAGTCAAAATCCCTCTCAGCTGTCTTTAAAAAAAAAAAAAAGAAAATCATCTGTACACAAGCCAAATTTATTCCAGATTATCAGGACAATAAACAGATATGTTGGTTTCCACACAGCTCTTTCTCTGCTCCTTCCCCATGCACAGGCCACCAGGACTGGAGACCATGCAGGTGATCCACCTGCCCTTGATCAAGCTGCTTCTGAAAGAACTGTGCAGATGCAGTGCTGTGACTGTCTCTCTTGTCACTGTGTACAGCACTTGCTTAGTGTTGAATTTTCACTAGTGTATTTTGAATGATAGCTGACAAGAATTTGCTTCACTAAACACACATTCTGCTGATTTCCTGATGTATTTCTTTTTAATTATAAGGTTGCATAGTGTCAAATCAAATATCTCACAGTAGCCAATGAAAACATAATTACTTATATTAGCAGAGGTTATAAGTGCATAAAAGAGGTAGCTATCAGGTTAGTTTGACAATGATTGCTTAACATCACTCTATGTGAATCAACATCTACTGCATCACTTTCATTAAAAAAATTATTTACTCAGCTCAGTATCATCCCATTTCTTTTGCCTAGGATTGAAGGCCTAATGACAAGGCTGAGCTTCATCCATCCTTCCTTCCTCTGTTTGTTTGGGGTTTTTTTCACTTTTCTTCCTTCAGCCTGCTTGCCTGCCCACTCTCGCTCTCGCCCTTTCCTTCTTTCCACATACACTGTAGCCAGACTCACACAACAGCCTGGGATTCTCTTTTAACTTCTCCACAGTCTGCTTCATACATGTGCAGAGAAAGAGATAATGGCTCTGGATCAAGCCAGCTGAACTTCAGCTTTCTTCTCTCTGCTAACCATCTAGAGCATCCCACTAGAGCAGGAATTGGGCAGCATATGTCTACAGCTCCATGAACTTCACTGTTCTGCTCTGATCCACCTCTCCACTCTTGGGATGCCCATGTTACACAGACAACTACTCACCCGAGGAGGCAGCTGCTGTTTCTATTGTAGCTGGCAGCTGGCAAAGCCAAACTCCTTTCTAGTTTTCCATGACAGTGCCTTACCACCTTCTACCTAGACATTGCCTGAAGAAGCAAAAAGTTGGCTTAAAAAAGTTGCAGTCAAGAAAACTCTGTCTCTGGGTTCTGTCACCAGTGTTCATCCTCTTTCCTTTGCCCCATAACTAGAGAGAAACTTTTCATTTGGACCACTTCCCTGGCTGGAGGTAACATGCCTTTGTCAGTAGCAGCAGGAGACTGACTAAGAGTGAGTGGAACCAACTGTGGATGGCACTAGTATGGACACAAAGCGTCCTGGGATGCATCCACACAGACTTGTGAGCAAAAGCAGCTTGGTAAGATTGCTGGAAAGCAGAGTGGCAGAAAAGGCCATGGGGGACAGCAAGTGGTACCCTTGCCAGCAGCCAATTGAAAGTGACCCTTCTCCTCTGCTCAGTGCTGGTGAGACCAGCATGAGAGAGACATGGGCATAGGGGGGAGAGCCCTCCAGTGCCCTTTCTCCACCACAACACAAAGTGACTGTAGGGACATGTGCAGCCTTGACCCGACACTGCTTGGCAACAGACCACCTGCAGGGATAGCCCTGAAGTAGCACAAGGCTCTGCCCAGCTCCACTGCCCAGCACAAGCATCTTCTTGGCATCCTCACTTGCGTCAGCTGGGCTCTGCCCTCAGTCCACCTCCTAGTCCCACATGAGGCTTCTCCTTGACTTGGTGGGACATGTCGGTCAAACTGCTGCTGTGGCTCCAGGTAGGCATCATCCATGGTTGGGGGACATGTTGGCACAGGTGGGACTCACAGCAGCTGCCTTTCTCATGCCTGGTGCTCTCTCATGGGAGAGCACTTGTGCTGCACTGGAGCTGCTGCTGCTGCCCTTCTCGCTGGGCATGCCTGTTCCTGTTGCTGTTCAGTGAGAGAAAGCTGAGCCTCTGGGCTGTCTTTGCCTTGTCATCAGGTGGGAGCCGCAGGAGGAAGATGAAGCTGCCCTGTCCTTTTTCACAGCAAGAGACTTCTGCTGCCACTGAAGAAACCCCCAGGCTAGTGGTCTTTGGCTGGCTCCTGGCAGCTCTGTGGAGCCAGGATGGCACACTGCCCAACCCCATCCAGGTAGGCAAGTCTGGCTAGGGGTTGCTCTTCCACTGGCTTTTCTGGTGAGGTGGTGCCCAACAGAGGGACTCTTCATGGGGCTTGAGGACAAAGCAGGCTCCTCCCTGTGTCATCATCCTCTAGCAAGAAATAGTTGTGAAGTTTTCCAGGCTCTCTTGCCCCTGAGGAACCTTCACCTGCCCCACAGACAGTCTTCATCCAAGCAGATGTCTTCCTCTGTCCTTTGCAGCACCTGCTGGCTCTCCTACAGCAGCATGGTCCATCCATGGAGAGAATCTTCCAGCTGGCAGCTGGAGTGTGACTTGCAGGGCCTTTGGGAAGCCCTGGACAGCGGAGAGGAGATCCAGCTTGAAAGCCAGCCCACACACCTGCTGCCTGCCATTCTCAAGGTGAACCCTACTGACCTGGAGCCCAGCAGCTCTGGGCTTTGTTAGTGCTGATGGGCACAAGAGAGAGGCAGAGTGGCAGGCACCCTGGCAGTGTGCATCAGGAGTGGCCAAAGGCTCACCTAGTGCCCTTGCTGTTGCAGGAATTCATCTGGAAGATGCCTTCCAGGCTCCTCAAGTCATAGCTATACAAGAAGTAGGTGAGTGTCCTGCACAGGAGCAGCAGGCAGGAGAGGCTGGCAGGGCTGAAAGAGTGAGTGTGGTGAGCAGCCTTCCTGCTTCTCAGGCATTGCCAGAGGTTGGGACTTACCTGCAAGGCAACACCCTCCTTACAAAAGCCAAGCTTGCTGCTGGCCGCATCTGCTGCTGTGGGGTGGGGGTCTGAGGGCAAGAGGCGCAGAAGAGCATTTTCTTTCCTTGGAACAATTTCTGCAGACACTGGGAGCTGCTCCACCCTGCTCTTCCCAGAAGGGAGGGAGGGAGGTGGCTGTAACCCATCAAAGACCATTCCTCTACTGTAGAACAGGCATGGCCAGGGAGCCCTCCTGCATATGAACTTGGATAAGATCAGCTTGGGACAACCATGTTGATAACATCCATTTTATTAAATTCATGTTCCTATTTCCTCAGGGTGGCCAGGAAATTTCCCAAAGGCAACTTCTTGCTCCTGAAGCATTTGTTGTTTCTGCTATACAACATGAGCAGCAACATGGCCACCAGCAGGATGACTGCTGTCAATCTGGCCATTTGCCTGGAGCCAAATCCGACCCCAGCCCAGGAGCTGCCCTTGTATGTCCTAGTGGAGGTGACAGACAAGGTATGCTTTGTTAACCAGCTGGCTACAGCCTTCTGGGCCCACCCAAACTTTGATGTTCAAAGGGACTTGCTGCCTTCTCTTCTTAGCAAGCACTTGTCAGGGAGCTGCCAGGAAGAGCAGCCCCACAGCTGAAGCTTTCTGTGCAGAAGCCAGGGTCAAGAGTGAGAAAGGGTCTTTGTCCTGGTTTCAGGCACCTTGGTGGAAAACAGTGGTTTCCTGTGTGCGGTTAATGCAGCTGGTGGAGTTCCTCTTGACTATCAGGAGGAACTCTTTGAAGAGAAGGAGGTGGCTGGGCTTAAGGACACATGGGCTGAGGAGCTGCCAGTATGTGGGCCGGAAGCAGCAGAACCCACAGACATACACGAGTCCACAAACACTGTGACAACAAAAGCCTCCCCTCCTTCATAAGGTGATCACTGCTCCACTGGGACAGTCAGGGTCATCCATCAGCCTGCATCTCTGCAAGTGTGGAGATCCCAACAGAACTGACTGAGCAAAAATGAGCTAATCAAACCCATCCAAGGGATCTGCCTTTCAGAGCTGAGACGGGAATTGGGCAGGTAGATCCCTGCCATGCATTCACTTTACACATTTCTATTGCGAATGTCTCTGATTTCTTCTGGAAGTCATCACCTGAAGAACGGCTCTGAGGAAAGAAGATAAAATGAGCTAGCTTTGATAAAGACCAGAACTTGAATTGTAAAATTCTAAGAGACCGGTTTAAATATCATCTCAATGTCCCTAAGTCCATGATGCCTGATAGAATTCATCACAGTCCTGAAGAAGATAGCAGATGGCACAGCAGAACCTCTCTCAATCATCTAGCAAAGGCCTTGGGTGTCTTGGGAGGTACCTGCTGACTGGAAGCTAGCCAACCTTATCCCAGTTTACCAGGAGGACTTGAGGAAAACAGAAAGCAGAAGATAGACCTCCTAGTCTAACCTCTATTTCTGTAAGAGCTGAGGAGCAGGGGACATATTCGTTCTGGGTTTTAGAAAGGCTTTTGAGACTGTCCCTCACAGTAGCCTTGTGGACAAGCTGTCCAACTGTGAGATGAGCAGCTACACAGTGCAATGGGTGATGACTTGGCTGAACAGCAGCACTCAAAGGGCTCTCAAAGAGAATTGGGCTACATGTGGCTGACAGACAGTTGCCAGCAGAGTTCCTCAGGGCTCAATTCCAGGGCCAGCTCTGATCAGTATTTCTATCCATGATCTGGATGCAGGAGCTGAAGAAACCATCAAGAAAGTTTGATGAAAATACTAAACTGGGAGATGCTGTCAATGCTCTTGGGGCTTCAAGACTAGCAGTGTTTAGAGGCATTTGGACAATGTCCTTAATAATGTGCTTTAGTTTTTTGTGAGCCCTGAAGTAGTTGGATAAGTTAGACTAGGTAATTGTTGTAGGTTACTTCCATCTGGATTTTCTGTTTTATTCACTCTTGATCTTGCAGCTGCAAAAGCCACGGTCATACAGCATACGTTCTTCTACACATACCTGCACACGGTTATCACGGACACCAAGAGTAAATTTGTCTTCTTAAATGGTGCCTGTGAAATTACTCAAGTTCTTTCAAGGTCTTGGCTTGCTCAAAAGTTCAGCTGATAATGACAACACACAGAGGCTTTTAGAGAATGTGCATCCTGTATAGAAACAGGCCCCATATCATCCTTTGATCAATTCTATCTTCCCTTTGGTCTTATGATCAGCTGTGCAATGACAAGAAGGTCCATACCTGTGTCTAGGTCCAGACTGCAGCAGTGCCTTGCAGTTACAAGTAGGCCTTCTGATATAGAAGGCGGTGATAGGGGGTTACAAAGCATTGTTTTGCCATTGAAAGTGCCTTCAGGAGTTCATTGCAGTCAGCATATAAGTTCTGAATGTGTTCTGTCTTCTGCCTTACAGAAACAGAATTTATATCATCTGGCTTTCACTACTAATTATTTTTTCAAGTTTAAGCCTGCCATCCAGGCTCTCTTTATAAAAAATGGTGAAAAATTTAGTTAAGTTAAGCTACATTAGTTACATTGCTCAACATGAGCCATCAGTGTGCGCGTGTGGCCCAGACAGCCAACCATGTTCTGGGCTGCATTAAGAGCAGCGTGGCCAGCAGGGCAAGGGAGGGGATTCTTCCCCTTTACTCTGCTCTCATCAGACCCCACCTGGAGTACTGTTTGCAGTTCTGGAGCCTCCAACACAAGAAGGGTGTGGAACTGTTGGAGTGAGTGAAGAGGAGGGCCACGAAGATGATCAGAGAGCTGGAGCAGCTCTTCTATGAGGACAGGCTATGAGAGTTGGGGCTCCTCAGCCTGGAGAAAAGAAGGCTTTGAGGAGACTTTATAGTAGTGTTCCAGTATCTGAAAGGCCTACAGGAAGGCTGGGGAGGGACTATTCACAAGGTCTTGTAATGACAGGAAAAGGAGTAATGGGTTTAAACTGGCAGAGGGGAGATTTAAACTAGATGTTAGGAGGAAATACTCTACAACAAGGGTGGCAACACACTGGCATGGGTTGCCCAGGGAGGTTGTGTCTGCTCCCTCCCTGGAGGTGTTCAAGGCCAGGTTGCATTAGGCCTTGGGTGACCTGTTCTAGTGAGAAGTGTCCCTGCCTATGTCAGGGAGCTGGAACTGGATGATCTTTGAGGTCCCTTCCAACCTAAACTATTCTATGGTTCTATGACTAAGGGCAGTATATCTTTCCTATACTGCCATTCAAGGATGAGATATTATTGGAAGGTATCTGTCTGTCTTCAGTGACTGTACAGCTGTGGAGTGATAAGAAGGTTCAGGTTTGTGCCTGCATCCAGACTTCAGTGGTGCTTTGTTTTTGCAGCATAAAATGGTGATGCTTTTCATTGAAGCATGAAACACTTCATACGCCAAGGGAATGACAGCAAGGCGGAGTCATAAAAGCCATGTTAAATGGTGCTCTGAAATTCTTGTAAAACACCAGTGGCAGATGGAAAGATAAAATATGTGTATTCTCTTAACCTCACTTGTCAATTTCCTAATACATCTGTCTTCAGTCACTCATAATTGCAAATACGCATAACATGAGGAGGGGGTGTTACAGTCCTGGAAACTTGATTAATGCTTCTCTTAGAGGCCTTACAATGAGAAGGGAATACTCTTTGTCATTTCCTCTATTTCCTTCCTTCCTTCCTTCCTTCCTTCCTTCCTTCCTTCCTTCCTTCCTTCCTTCCTTCCCCCCTCCTTCTCCTCTTTCCATCCATCCTTGGGAACTATTATTTATTCTGTTTTGCAGCTGTCTGACCTGCACAACGAGGATACTGACAATAGCAATTCTCCTGAAGTCATTTGAACTCCATAGGTGTAAAACACTCTAGAAATGCAAAGGATTATTGCTAAGTATTTTTGACACTATTTTTAATGTCAGCCATTCCAGATTAAGCTCTACACTTTAAGAGAGTAATGTCGCAGAATAACCAGAAACTAGTGAAGAAAGGGAAAAGAGATTAATAGCTCAGACATGTAGAACCTGCTTCTCTCAGCAACTGTGCCTCAGCCCCTGGACCGGCAGTCAGGTTCAATGTGTATGGCAAGTTTCCAGGTCTTGAGGGCTTGAATTGATGGGCTGTTCTTAGGAGCGCTGTCTCCCTAGGGCAGGAAAAATTGGAATGTAAACAATTAGATGGCTGCGCTGCACAGGGCTGTGTGCACTGATTAGGAGATCCTGCCTGACACAGAGGAACGTCACTGCCTGCAGTGGTATCTGCTCATGTCACTATCGGTGTGCAGCAGGTGACACTGTGGAGGATGAACCTTGGCTGAGCTGCCTACAGAGTTAAAGGGAGGTGGCAGAGAAAAGAGGAAGATACAGCTGACAACTGTAACTAACCCTTCAGTGTCTAAACGAGGAGAGGCAGGGTGAGGCAGCTGCATGTGGAGTCAGTGTGTCACAGTGCAGCTACTGCAGATTAATCAGTTTTAAGAAAAGAGAGCTACTTATATCCTCTGCCACTACAGAAGTCTCTGACAGAGTTAAACATTGCAACCAGGCCTTTGTTTCTGCTCTCTAGCTCTAAGAGCACCCCACAATAATCAGAACTAAAAGGCTTTTTATGGAAACCTCTATCCTCTTCATATCCTCACAGTCACCATTGTTAGAGCCCAAGGAGGGGTGAGGAAGCAGACATTGTAGGAGTAGCTAGACCTAGACAAAGAGAAGTGTGACTGCTGTAAAAAGCTTCTTTCAGGATTCATTTGCACCACACCTAGTACAGAGCAACATATATTGGTAGCACCTGACTGCTTGTACCTACTGATGGTTCTTTGTGTGGGAGGAAGGTGCAAATAATGTTGATGTAGCAGCCAACTAGGAAAGTGTTTAGGAAAACCATAGGCAATATCAGAGAACGGCTACATCACTTGGGATTTGACTGCAATGAGCTTGTCACCCTTGTGGCTTGTCTTGTGAAAATTGATCCTTCATCCTTTTTTAGTGTCATCTTTGGCACTGCATCAGGCAGCCCTTATTGCACAATTCAATCAGCTGTATATTAGACAGCTGAAACTAGAAACTCACAGAAAAGCTATGCAGGAATGACCATTTGCTTCCTATAAATGCCATGGTGTAGTGGTTTAGCAATTACCTGCCCACCACACCTTTTATAAATCCTGGCTAAGACTCAAAAACACTGGAAGTTAGTAAATGAAGCTTTATATTTACAGCAATGCACAATATACAAGCAAATATTTACAATATATAACAGATATATACAGTGAAAAGGTAATACAGACACCACACCCCTCCCAGAGACCAAAATCCCCAAGAGAGGGGTAACCAAACACCCCTACTACCTTTCCCCCCTTCCCCAATCTTATCTCACCACCTGTTGATGCTGCAGATAAGCTGAAGTAGATCGGCCAGGGGGGTTAGCAGTAGGAAGAAGTTAGTAGTTTTACTGAGGATTAGCTACCAAGGCAAAGGGAAAGGAGACCATGCAAGAGAAGCAGCCGCAGCCAGAGCGGCCAGAAACCGTCTGATATCTAGTGTTTTGGGAACAGCACTTTAAAAACAATTTTTTGTTCTTTCTCAGTAAAACTCTGGTGAAGTGACAAACTGTGTTTACTTCTCTCAGCCAATAGTCTAATTTCTCACTCAAATTCTCCAATTATTTCAAACCAGCACACATGGAAATAGTAATTTTTTTTCATGTATTTTTCCTCTTAAAATATTATGAAATTGGATGGCAAAAATTATTGAGCAAATTGCAACCACTAGAAGGTATAATCTATTAAATTCTGTGGGAATATTGGTTAAGGAAGGGAGTAGAAGTAAATGAATGTTTAATAGTTTTGTTTCCACTGAATTGTTTTTCCAAGATTATGTCACACAATAAATGACACTTCCAGGAGTACAGATTTCTGCATTCCCATGGCCAAAAAATAATTTTATTTTTTTTTTAATTGCATTTGTTTTCCACCCACATGTAAACTGAAGACATTTTGTTAGAATCACATTGGGCTGTTTGACAAAAAAAATACGAAAAGGGGAATTCTTACCACCTTTGTACAAAGACAGCAAATTATTTCATGAAGGTCAATATGAATTAATAAACAGAAAACACCACTGCAAGGCTGAGGCACAGAGAAAGGGTAACAAGAACATCCTTCAGGTTTGTATTCCCTGTAAAAATGTAATCAACTGAGATGATTTTATTTTATGACTAAGCTCTGTTTTTTACCCTGCTTTTTCTGAGATCCTGAAAGAGTGGTTATTTAATGAGTGTGTCAAGCTGGCATTTTTGTAAATCCCCATAAATTGAGGTTCAACAGTGCAGGTGTGAACAACTGTTATGAAGATAGGCAGCCACATAAGTGCAAAAAACTGCAAGAAGTAGTTAACCAGCCCAATAGCAAACATTTTGCTGGGGAATGAGGGGAGAGAAAATTTAAGTTCTTTGTGTCTATCCATCACAGACAATCAGGAATCATTCTGGAACTAGAGAAAAAGTTTAAATGCTTACAATAGGAATCAGCTACTTAGTTTAACTTTTCAGTTTAATTCTTTTTGAAAAATAAAGAAGCATGTATGGTGACCTGCAATGCTGTAAATAGCAAAATGTCTGTTGTAGTGCGTTGAGCAACCTCTGCCTTCAACCAGTTAAAATTTACCAGATGAGCTCAGATGTATTAGAAGTAAGATAAAGCTATATTTACAGCAAAACT
Organism: Psilopogon haemacephalus; assembly: GCA_013396835.1. Taxonomy (NCBI): domain Eukaryota; kingdom Metazoa; phylum Chordata; class Aves; order Piciformes; family Megalaimidae; genus Psilopogon; species Psilopogon haemacephalus. The sequence continues at coordinate 62,756 of VWZI01004334.1, forward strand.
AAAATTGTAAGTATATATATATATATATATATATATATACACACACAATATGTTTGCATGTATTTACAATTATATACAATTTAGAAATAATATAGAAATCCAAACTTCCCTCCCGGACAAAGAAAAGAAGGCCGGAAGGGGCCCGACATCACTCTCCCTCTCTCTCTCTCTCTCTCTCTGTCTCTCTCACCAGAAAGAAAACAACCAGCAAGGCTTATGTTATCCATTAGCCAAGGTTTGTGGAAGGAGAAGCAATGGGATCCAGTGCTCAGAAGCAAAGAGGGAAGAATTGTTTTTACTTTGGCCCTTTTAGCAAGCCAATGTATGATACAGAATTAATAATTATTATTCTTTTACAACCAGTGATCTAATCTCTCTTATTAGAATATTCCAATAAGCCTTAAACCAGCACTTCTGTCCTACCTGAGGACCTTCTGATGTTTTCATATTCAGGTTTAGAAATGTGTCTATGATGTCATTTTCTGCATTGTATTTAACTCAGAAGATCATCATAATATTTCAAATATTCATATATTTTGTCAGCAATACCTATGTACAGGAAGGGTGTTTTGAGCCTTTAAAATTCTGCACAAACATTAATTAATCAATCCACTTTATTGATTATTTTGTTCTCTCCTGAAAGTATAGAAAATGGCAAGCATATGGAAGAGAGCACTGAAAACGTTTTACTTCTCTGTTTATTATTATTGCAGCGTAAGGCAGTGAAAAGCAGTCTGATAATGTACTGAAAGAATAAAAGTACAGAGGATTATTCTGTAACAAAATTTTTGCTAGTGCTGTGCTATCTTTCATAATGATCCTAGCTGAATAGAGTCATGGGGCAAGAAGGAACAGCACAAGAAAGCTGGCATTCTTCAGTAAAAATATAAATCCTTGCTATCTGAACACAAAGTTTGGAAACTACTTCTGTGTAAAGGAGAATTTCTTAAAACACCATGTGTGATTCATTAGCTGATAGTCTGTGGGCAGCAAGCTGCCAACTTAGATTTACCTCTTTCACATCAGTCATTAACAGAGTATTAAAAGTACAGCAAACAAATGAAGTGTCTCAAATTACTTTAACTGGAGAAATGGGAGGAGGGCTTAAAAGCAGTTCAGCTAATTTCTTTTGTATATAAAACCTTGTTTAGAAGCAACAGAATAAATGATTGAAATTAAAAAAAAAAAAAAATCCTGGTAGTGTTTACAAAATTCTAGTTCCTACTTTGCAGACTAGAGATGAAGAACATGAGTTAAAATCTACAGTAATAAGTAGCCAGTTGTTGCTGCTGGATCTTCTTCTGTTGATCTCAGCGAGGTTTTACTCAGAACACAGACACTGCTGAAAGCTGAACCAATATACCATCTAGCTTTTCTGTATCTGATCCCTGGCATGTATTTAATAAATTCAGGAAGCGAGGAGACTCTCTAAGCACTATAGGATGGAGCATGATATTCAAAACCTCATGTTGCTGATTTTGCCGTTAAGTACAGCCAAAAAATCAGTCTGAATAAAACATCAGCTGGAAAGAATTGATCATCCCTTTCTCAGCCTCTACCCACAGCAAAATTTGATGAAGTGAACAGTTTATTAGCAGGTAAATATCCATCAGAGAGTGAAGGATCTAAAACAACCTTTGATAAGTAAAACTTTTTCATGAACAAGTGACTGATACATAGCCTTCAACATCACCTTGCCCCATATCTGGAAGTTTCTGCTACCTCTGTTTTGCAGAATGGCAAATCAGTGCTTTAATTTGATGAGCAGAAATTTGTTGTGGCTGAATATATTTAGATCCGCATCAGAAACTTTTTAAGAAACTTCATCACCTTTGTGCAAAAAAAAAAAAAAAATTGATAAAAAAGTGATTTGTTAATGACCCTGTTGGAGTAAAGATCAGTAACTCTCATTAAAAAGACAAAGCCGCTGAAAATGAGTCTTTCATAGTAAGGGATCAGGTTTACCCTAAAACATTGCCATTATTTGTTAATTTACAAAAAAAAGTTTATCAATTTACTTATCACTTTCATTCTCTCTAAGCTTCTGTATTTCACTAATCAAGATAATACCCAAGACAGGGCTTAAATTCCTATTTAGAAGTCTGACATTTGGGTTTAAAGCTCATCATTACAGGCTCTCTTTGTAATAAAAAAAAAGAAATAGAGAAAAACAGGTACCTCTAGGTAGTGATTCATTTCATCCTAAAATAAGACAGATGAATCACCCTCTGGAGGCACCTATTTCTCTGCTAGGAAGCTTAGGATGACTGGTTCAAACTTTGACACTGAACTGCTAGACTTTTAAAATTAAGTCCAATGAGTCCCACCCTCCAGGGTCTCATCTTCAAACTAGGTCAGTTTGAGAAGTGCTATTAAACTGAATGGCCCACTAAGGAAAACTGAGGTCAACATACTACTCAAACAGTGCTACTAACAAGTGAGCCTTTTGGTCCTCTTAGATACAAAAACACTCACAGATATTGCCACTTCACTTTTGAAAGCTCAGAGTGCAGTGTATATGGTTTGGCATATAGTTCAAAACTTTACAATCCCTGCTACTGCAAAAAAAATCTTGAGAAGTGGCATGAAACAAGCTAGATGTAAATTAATATATCTGGGGCACTAAGCAAACCATGGCTTTCTCCATCCTTGAGATGACAGGGAAGTGTGCCTGCATTGCACCTAACAGATTTCTCTTATGCTGGCTGTAGGATTTTTTTTTTTTCCTTTTTGGAAGAAGAAATGTTTCTACCTCTCAATATGCTTTCCTTGACTCAGTGTGGGAGTTTCTAAGGAAAGGAAATTCTCTTCAGAAAGCTGGCCAGAAATTAAGATAGTGGCATCTGTTAAACACTACAACTTTAGTGTGTAGCTAAAGTTGTTTGATGATATGGGAGTAACAGATGAGGCTGCTGTCTGAGGTGGCAATCCTGAGTTTCCTTAGATGAACATTAAAGCAGAGTTAAAATGAACAGACATAATTTTAACTATCAGAACTATGATTTTTGTGGACTGTGCTTAATACTGAGAAAATGTAAGTCCTATTTTCAAAGCACTCCCCAAAATGGAACAAAATGGGTGTTTTGAAGAACCAGAGTGAGATCCTGGGTAATCCTGTGTCTTCTGGAGCTGTGAGTTTAGCCTACATCGCAGTCAAACTGAGGAAGATAGAATCCATGCCCTGCATCCTCCCTCTGCATTTGCTTGTATTTGTCATTGTTATCTGTAACCCCTTGATTGTTATGCAATAATTTGCAGACATCTTACTGATGTTTTCACATCCTAGATCTGCCTGAAGTTGCTGGTCTCTCAAGAAACTCAGAGTTTGAAGACCAAAAATATCTTGTGTCTGCTGTCAAAAGCTTATTGTAATGAATGGCAGCTACTAAGAATATCCATGCCAACACACTCTTCCCTGTTCTGTCTGGGTGGTTGCACTAGATGATCTTGAGAGGTCCCTTTCAATTCCTATCATTCTGTGATTCCTCAGTTTCGTTGGAAGGATGCAGTAAGAGACAGTGTCGAGTGCTTTCCTGAGAGCAAAAGAGACCACATCCACTGCGCTATCATCTATCCACCTGGTTATATCCTCATAAAAGGCTATCAGGCTGGCCAAACAAGACCTTCCCTTGGTAAAACCATGTTGACTGCTCCCAATTACCTTCTTATTCTCGCCCTGCCTAGAGACAAGGATAAGCTGCTCCTTCACCTTTCCATGGATGGAGGTGAGTTCCTCCTTGCCATTTTTGATAACATGATGACATTTGCTTTCCTCCAGTCCTCAGGCACCTTTCCTGTTCCCTATAGCTTACTAAAGATGGTAGAGAATGGCCTAGAATTAGTTCTGCTAGCTACCTCAGCACCTGCAGCTTTTTCTTATCAGGACCTATGGATTTATGGTTGTCCAAGTTCCTTAACTGATCCTAACACATTCTTCAGCAAACCAAGGCAAACTCCTTGTTTATCCTGACTTGCTCTGGGTCCTCAGTGGTCTGGGGCCTCTGAGGGCAGTCTCCAGCATTATAGACAGAGACAAAGAAGGCATTCAGTAGCTCTGCCTTCTTTTTATCAGCAGAGGGCCTATCACCTCTTGTGATAGCTTTTCCTGCAATGTATTTGAAGAAGCCCTTTCTGTTGTCCTTGACCTCTCTTGCAAGGTTTAATTCTAAGGAGGTCTTAGCTTTCCTAGTTTCCTCCCTATATCTTCAAATAACAGTCTAAAATTCCTCACAAATGTTCAACTGCTCCTTCTATGATCTGTAGACTCTCTTCTTCCACATGAGTTTTCCCAGCAGTTCTCTGTTTAACCATGCAGGTCTCCTGGCTATCTTTCTTGGTTTCCTAGCATTTGGGATGTTCTGATCTTGAGCTTGGAAGAAGTGGTTCTTGAATGTCAACCAACTATCTTGGGGCCCTTTATCTTCTAGTACCCCATTCCATAAGATTTCCTCTAACAATTGCTTGCAAAGGCCAAAGTTGGCCCTGATGAAGTCTAAGGTTTTGATCCTGTTTGGCATTCTCATCCTATCACACAAGACCCTGAACTCCACCATCTCATGATTGCTACAACCAAGGCTGCCCTCAACATTCTCTCCATAATTTTTTGAGAACTCATGGAGAACAGGAGAGGTGCCTGATGACTAGAAGAAAGCCAGTGTCACTCCAGTCTTCAAAAAAGGCAAAAATAAAGACCCGGGCAACTACAGACCAAAACTTTCCAACCCTGGAAATGTGATGGAGCAGCTCATTTTGGAGGTCATCTCTAATGAGAAAAAAGGGTTATCAGGAGTAGCCAGCATGGGAAGATCTTGCTTGACTAACCTGATAGCCTTCTATGATACCATGACTAAAAGGGTAGACAAAGGAAAGGCTGTGGATGTCACATACCTTGACTTCAGCAAGGGTTTTGGTACTGTCTCCCACAATATCCTCACAGATAAACTCAGGAAATGTGGCATAAATGGCTGGTCTGTGTTCCCCAGGGGTTGAAAATTGGCTCTACAACAGAGTTCAGAGAGCCATCATCAATGGCACAGAATCAAGTTGGAGGCCTGTAGCCAGCAGAGCTGGGTGAAGGCAAATCTTATGAAGTTCAATAATAAGTGCAGAGTCCTCCATCTAGGGATGAATAAAAACAGGTGCCAGTACAAGTTGGGGGCTGGCCTGCTGGAAAGCAGCTCCGTGGAGAAAAACCTTGGAGTCCTGGTGGACAGCAAGTCCTGCATGGGACAGCAATGTGCCCTTGTGGCCAAGAGAGCCAATGGCATCCTGGAGTTCATCAGGTAGAGTGTGACCATCAAGTCCAGGAAGGTTCTTCTCCCCCTCTACTCTGCCCTGGTGAGACCACACCTGGAATACTCTGTCCAGTTTTGGACTTCCCAGTTGAAGAGAGACAGGGATCTGCTGGAAAGAGTCCACCAGAGAGCTACAAGGAAGACTGGGGGACTTGAGCACCTCTGCTACAAAGAGAGGCTGAGAAACATGGGGCTGTTTAGTCAAGACAATAGAAGACTGAGAGGGGATCTGGTCAGTGTATACAAATATCTGAGGGGTGGGTGTCAACTGGATGGGGCCAATCTCTTTTCTCTGGTCAGCAGCAATAGGACAAGAAACAATGGCTACAAATTGGAATATAGAAGGTTCCATGAAGAGAAACTTTACAGAGAGCACTGGAGCAAGCTGCACAGAGAGGTTGTGGAGTCTCCTTCTCTGGAGAGTTTCAAAACCCACATGGGTGCATTCCTGTGTGAACTACCCTAGGGGATCCTGCCTTAGCAGGGAGGTTGGACTTGATAATCTCTGGAGGTCACTTCAAACCTCTAAAGTTCTGTGATTCTTTGGTTCACTGCCTCAACTAGACCCTCCTTGTTAGTCAGTACCAGGTCCAGTAGTGCTTCTCTCCTAGTTGACTCATCTGCCATTCGCATCAAGAAGTTATTGCCAATGCACTGGAGAAACCTTCTGGACTGTGGCTGGCTCCTGTAGCAGGTCTTCCAGCAAATACCTGGGTATTAAAATCCCCCATAAGAACCAGGGCCTGTAACTGTGAGGCTGCTGTCAGCTGCCTGTAGAAGGTCTCATCAACTTCCTTGTCCTGATCAGGTGGCCTGCAATAGACACCTACAACAGTACCATCCATGCTAACCTGCCCCTTAACTCTCACCCACAAACTCTCAGCTCACTCACCCACCTCTGGGCAGAACTCAATACATTCCAGTTGCTCTCTCAAGTAAAGAGCAGCTCCAGCGCCTAGCCTTGTTAACTTGTCTTTCCTAAAAGGACATAGCTCACATCCCAGTCATGTGAGCTGTCCCACCACGTAACTGTCACCAGATCATAGCCCCTTGAACACGCACAGCTTTCTATGAACACAGCTCTCTAACTCCTGCTGTTTGTTCCCCATGCTGCGTGCGTAGGTTTAGAGGCATCTCAGGGAGCAAGATGAGCACTTTGATTCCCCACTAGCAGGCTGGGAAGCCTTCTGGTCTTCATTAATACCAGGATACTGGTACAAAATGAGCTACAGCCCCATCCCCCCTTTGAATCTAGTTTAAAGCTCTGTGAAGGAGCCCTGTTAATTCTTGTGCTAGAACCCTTTCCCCTCTGCCAGATAAGCCTTTCCCACGTACTACTGTCAGGCCTAGTGTCTTATAAAACCAGCTACAATCAAAGAACTCGAAGCCCTGCCTGTAATACCAGTCTCAGGATCCTTCTGTTCCATCCCATGTCATTGCCTGCAACTGGTGGGAGGGAAGTGAGGCCTTGAAGTCTCTCCTCATTCCTTTCACACTATGGGATGCAGCTTCCTACTCACCTGCCTGGAAAATCAGGTATATAGCCTGGTAATCATCTGACCCCTGTAGCAGGCTGGGGATTTTCCTAGCGATATCCCTGATTCAGGCTCCAGCAAGACTGCAGACTGTGATGAGGGTCAGGTCAGTATTTTGGGCCCTCTGATCCCTTTAGAAGTGAGTCTCCAGAGATTACAACTCTGCTTCCTTGTTGATGATGTTATAATATGGCTGGATGGCATATCTGACCATGGTGAGTCCTCTGCTGTAGGCTGCCTCTCATCCACATCCCCATTAGACTGGCCATCTTCCAGCAGGGCCTCATATCTATTTCTCAGAAGCATCTGGGAAGGCGAGGCAGGCAAGCAGATCATTTGCCATGGCCATGGACTTTCATCCACTGACTATCATTTGGCCTTCTGTGTTCCACCTGACCCGGGCAGAATCCAGGGGCCCCTTGATCCTGGGTGCTCTCTGGTGAGTGCCCATTTCTGTTGCAGGGAGGGCAGAGCCTGGCTCCAGCAGTCTATCTCCCTCTCACGCTCCCTGACAGTCCTCAGCCTTCCACCTTCCTCTTTCAGCCCAGCCACCAGGCCGAACAGATAATTTACCTGCCCACAGCGAGCACAGGTGTTGTCCCTGTAGCCTGCCACTGCAAGTGGAAGGCTCTGGCACCCCCTGCATCCAGCAGCCTGGACGCCAGCCTGGTTATGCGCAACAACTGCTGGGTCACCACACTTCTGTTTCTGAGAGCTTTTGCCCAGATTGCAACCATAACCATATTTACATTAGAAATTGGTATATTGACTGATTCATACTAGTGAAAGGCTGAGCATGAATATAAAATAAAGCAATGCTCCTTTGGGCTTTGATATTTCTGCAAGATTCTTGAGGTTTGTACTAAAGACTTATTGATCCTGGTGTTCTCTAAGACCTCAGTGAGCCCTTCCTCTGATCCTTTCTGATTTCCTGTACTTTTCTTTCACAGAGTGAAGGACTCCTGTGGGATAATATACTCTGGGTGCTTGTTCAGTGCTAAAGGGCCAAATGAGAGTCATTGTCTACTCCCTCCTTGCAGTTACTCTGCAGACGTGCAAATAGCTTTAGATGTGAACAATGTAAAAGCTATTCCACATTTTACCCACCTCTGCTTTTCTTTGACTACATCTTAAAAGGTTGCATCATTGACCAGTAAGGAGATGTTTAAAGCAGAATTTTTTGTTACATTCATAAAGTTTGAGTGAGACAAAAATCCCTGTCTTTTGCCTGTATTCCTTTGGGTTTCGCTGTGGTTACTCCTACATTAACATAGCAATATAAAACCAGATGCTTATTAATTTAAAACTGGCCTATGTATGTAACACTCGTTGTATTTTTTTGCATTTACATTTCCTAGTTCATAATATACGTTTTACTCTAAAGACCAACACTATCACAGACTAAAACATTACACTGTGTCAAAACTGGATTTACTCAAATGAAAGGCATCTGCATTATCCTAATTGAGATTGATCTCTTCATGTCAGGTGGATTTGCACAAACACAAAGTCACTTTTCACAATGGTCTCTGATAACTGTGTGTAGTATATGTAGGAGAATGTGTGCTTCAAGTATGACCATGGCTTTTGCAGCTGCAAGATCAAGAGTGAATAAAACAGAAAATCCAAATGGGAGTAACCTACAACAATTGCCTAGTCCAACTTGTCTGACTATTTCAGGGCTGACAAAAAATTAAAGCACATTTTTAAGGACATTGTCCAAATGCCTCTAAACACTGCTAGGGAGGAGGCCTCAAGATCATTGACAACATATCCCAGTTTAGTATTGTCAGCAAACTTCCTGATGGTTTCTCATGCATCCAGATCATGTATAGAAATACTGATCAGAGCTGGCCCTAGAATTGAGCCCTGAGGAACACTGCTGGTAACAGTCTGGCAGCCACGTGTACCCCAATTCTTGGCAAAGGTGTGTTTGCAGAATGCCACCTGGTGTGGTTGGCATAACTCTTGCCAATGACAGTGAGCCTGAGTACAGCAGCACCACTTCTGCCTGCTGCCACATGGTCAGCAGCTCATAGGGGATATGTGGCTCCAAACAAGAAAGGGGTATTCAGAGAGTCAGAAATTGTAATGACTTCTTTTGGAAGGATGTGCACAAGATCTCTTTAGTCATCTCTACCAATGCTTGTCAGAAGACTAAAGTGTTCATTTTTAATTGATTCTAAGCTTTAGGAAGAAAGCATCTCATCTTCCTACAGACTGTATTTGTACAGTGCTTCAAAGGAACAGTGACATATTGGTTGTCTGAGATGCAGCTTCTGTTCAGCCTCTACCTGACAGCAAAACAGCCAGCTACTACAATTAACATCCTCTGATGATACGAATACTGAAAGCCTTTGGAAGAAAACACCACAGCAGTCCTATCGCATCAAAAAAAAGAATTAGTAAAAGTGACCTTGCCTGTCACCTTCACTAGGACATCCAGAGGCAGCATCTGGAGATTTGGCCCCACATAAATGGCCAGGTTGCCAGCAGTCATCCTGCTGACGGCTTGTTGCTGCTGATGTTATGCAGCAGGGACAAGTGCTTCAGGAGCAGGAGATTGCCTTTGCACAATTTGCTTAGCACCCTGAGGAAAGAAGAACAAGAGGCTAATGAAGTAGATGTTGCCAACACAAGTATGCCCAGCCTGATCTCATCCAAACTCACATGCAGGAGGTCTCCCTGGCCATGCCCGTTCTACAGCTGGCTTTCAGCTCCTGATCCTGCAGGCGCCCATCAGTACAAACAAAGCCCAGAGCTGCTGGACCTCTTCTTTCCTGACAAGGGCCTTCCAGAGGTATGTGATTCATGCTCACCAGCTGCTAGACAGACACCCTGGCCAGACTTGCCTACCTGGATGGGCTGGGGCAGAGTCCCATCCTGGCTGCACAGACCTGCCAGGGACTGGCCATAGAGAAGCCCTCTGCTGCCAGAACCAATAACCTGTGAACTTCTGCTGTGGTAGCCTGTGCTAGTTTGATTGGAGGATTTGAATGAGAAATTAGACTATAGGCTGAGAGAGGAAAGCACTGATGGTGCTACTTCACTCATAGCTTTACTGAGAAAGAAAAAAAAATTAAGGGTTGTAACCCAAACATAGATGAGTCATATGGCTGCAGACGGTTTCTGACCACTCTGAGCTGTGGCTGCTCCTGAATGGCTTTCTCCTTTCGTAGCTGAATCTGAATAATTCCACTAATTTCTTTTCCTGCTGCTAATCCCCCTGGCTGATCTACCTCCGCCTATCTGCTGCATAAACAGATGGTGAGATTGGGGAAAGGGGAAAGGTGGTAGGGGTGGTTAGAGACCCCTCTTAGGGATTTTGATCTCTGGGAGGGGCGTGCTGTTTCTGTATTACCTTTTTACTGTATATATCTGTAAATATCTGTTATAAATTGTAAATATCTGCTTGTATATTGTGCATAACTGTAAATATAAAGCTTCATTTATTAACTTCCAGCTGTTTCTGAGTCCTAGCCTGGGTTATTTCAAAGTAGTGGGGGAGGAGGGGGCACAAATAACTGCTAAACCACCACAGAGCTGAGGCCCTTTGCTGTGCAAAGGGCCAAGGAAGCCTCATTCTCCTCCTGTGGCTCCCACCAGCTCCTGAGAAAAAAAGACAAAAGAGATGTGGAGGAGAAGCACCAGACAAGTGCTCCTGGACCCTCTAAGCACTGTTCCCCAGCCACCACAGAAGCACACAGGAGTCACTGTGTGGGAACAAGGGAGCTGAGAGGCTCAGCTCTCTCCCACTGAACAGCAACAGGAACAGGCATGCCCAGCAAGAAGGGCGGCAGCAGCAACTCCAGTGCAGCACAAGTGCTCTCCCATGAGAGAGCACCAGGCATGAGAAAGGCAGCTGCTGTGAGTCCCACCTGTGCCAACATGTCCCCCAACTATGGATGATGCCTACCTGGAGCCACAGCAGCAGTTTGACTGACATGTCCTACCAAGTCAAGGAGAAGCCTCATGTGGGACTTAGGTGGTGGACTGAGGGCAGAGCCCAGCTGACCCAAGTGAGGATGCCAAGAGGATGCTTGTGCTGGGCAGTGGAGCTGGGCAGAGCCTTGCGTTACTCCAGGGCCATCCCTGCAGGTAGTGGTCTGTTGCCAAGCAGTGTCAGGTCAAGGCTGCACATACCCCTACAGTCACTTTGTGTTGTGGTGGAGGAAGGGCACTGGAGGGCTCTCCTCACTATGCCCATGTCTCTCTCGTGCTGGTTATGGATAAGTTAAAAGAGAAGACCAGGATACTGTGTGAGTCTGGCTTCAATATCTGTGGAAAGAAGGAAAGGGTGATAGCGAGAGTGAGAAGGCAGGAGGCCGAAGAAAGAAGCTCAGCCTTGTCATTAGGTCTTCAATCCCAGGCAAAAGAAATTAAATGATACTGAGCTGAGTAATTTTTTTTAAATGAAAGTAATGCAGTTAATGTTGATCCACATAGAGTGATGTTAAGCAATCATTCTCAAACTAACCTGATAGCTACCTCTTTTATGCACTTAGAACCTCTGCTGATACAAGTAATTATGTTTTCATTGGCTGCTGTGAGATATTTGATTTGACATTATGCAACCTTATAACTAAAAAGAAATACACCAGGAAATCAACAGAATGTGTGTTCAGTGGAACAAATGCTCATCAGCTATTATTCAAAATATACTAGTGAGAATTCGACACTAAGCAAGTGCCCTACACAGTGTCCTGAGTGAATCTCTTCTCCAGCTTCACAATGTTTTTTATTAGTGAAACAATTTTTTCAGTGTTTTGAAATGACCATCATGACCATGTGTCAGAAATATGCCTTCTTGTATTCTTTCATTAATGAAGAATAGTAAGGCAAGAAGACTGAGAAGACTGACAGAGGTTCTCCTCTCCCTGTCTTCTGCCCCGGTGAGGCCTCATGTGTAGCTTTGTGTCCACTTCTGGGTGCCCCAGTTCAAGGACAAGGAACTGCTTGAGAGGGCACAGAAAAGGGCTATGAGGATGATCAGAGGACTAGAACATCTTGATCATGAAGAAAGCCTGAGAGACTCTGAGCTTTTTTAGTCTGGAGAAAAGAAAGGCTGAGAGGGGATTTTATTAATGCTACCAAAAAAAAAAAAAAAAAAAAAAAGTGTGTCAGGAGAACGGGGCCAGTCTTTTTTCACAGGACAAGAGGTAATGGTCACAAACTTGCGCATTGGAAGGAGGAAGTTTTTTATGTTGAGGATAGTGGAGCACCAGAACAGGCTGCCCAGAAGAGTGGTGGAGTCTCCTTCTCTGGAGTCATTCAAAGCCCACCAGGACACTGTCCTGTGCAACCTGCTGTGGTGGGGTGTTTAGACTCGATGATCTCAAGGTCTCTTCCAACTGCTATTGTTCTGAGATTCTGTGATTACCTCCTACAGATTAAGCCAGGAGCTGATCTGAAGATTAGTGGAGTAGCTGATAATGAGAGAGATGGATAGGTAAGATTGGGCTTTCTTAATTCTCTGACAAATTATGTGCAAGTCAAAAAACCATTTTATTCTTCATAGATGTGACTGTGATAGCATGCATGTAGGATGACGGAATGTAGATCACAATTATCAGATTGTGCAGGACAATGTGTGTCTGCTGTGTGGGAAGATAGAGGTCAAGATTAACTTGACTATTTAGGGATGGACTGAAGGGGAATGTACACAAGTAATAACACAGTCCAGCGCTCAGTGGTGGTTCATAGAAAATCGGACAGTAATCTGCAGTTATTTCACAAGCATATTTAAAAACTCATACAGGCACATTCCCAAGCATAGACAGAAGTGAGAAAATCAGCATAATGAAGAAATAAGGAAAAGGCCAGTAGTTCAGTCTGGAGAAGAGGATGCTCCGAGGTGACCTTATTGTGGTCTTCCAGTATCTGAAGGGGAACTACAAAACAGCTGGGGAGGGACTTTTTTAGGATATCAGGTAGTGACAGGATTAGGGGGAATGGAGCAAAGCTGGAGGTTTCAGATTGGATGTGACGAGGAAGTTCTTCAGCATGAGAGTGGTGAGGCCCTGGAATGGGTTGCCCAGGGAGGTGGTTGGGGACAAGTTCCATGGAGGTGTTTGCAGCCAAGCTGGATGAGGCTGTGGCCAGCCTGATCTAGGGTAGGGTGTCCCTGGGGCATGGCAGGGGGGTTGGAACTAGATGATCCTTCTGGTCCCTTCCAACCCTGACTGATTCTATGATTCTATTCTATGATTCTAAGTGCACATTCAAAGCTTAGTTTAAATTTTTATTTTTGAAAATAAGAACTCATAGAATTCCTGGATTATTTTTTTTTTTTAGCGTCAGCATTGTTTTTGGCTGTCACTCTGTTGAAAGTCTTTGAGACACTCTAGTTAATATCTCAGGATCACAGGATGGTAGGGGTTGGAAGGGAGCTCCAGAAATGGTTGAGTCCAACCTCCCTGACAGAGTAGGACCATAATGTAGTTCCAGTTACATAGGAACACATCCAGACAGGTCTTGAAAATCTTCAGAGAAGGAAACTCCACAGCCTCTCTGGGGAGCCTGTTCCAGTGCTCTGTAAACCTTACAGTAAATAAGTTTTCCCTCATGTAGAGGTGGAATTTCCTGTGCTACAGTTTATATCCATTACCACTTGTCCTGTCACAGGGTGCAACTGAGAAGAGCCTGTCCTCTCCCTCTTGACACCCAGCCTTCAGATATTTATAAACATTGATTAGATCCCCTACTAGACCAAAAAGCCCCAGGTCCCTCAGTCTCTCTTCATAGGACAGGTGCTCCAGCCCCTTAATCATCTTTGTAGCTCTCCAATGGACTCTTTCAAGTATATCCCTGTCCCTCCTGAACTGGGAAGCCCAGAACTGAACGAAATATTCCAGGTGAGGTCTCACCAGGGCAGAGTACAGGGGAAGGAGAACCTCTCTTGATCTGCTGGCCACAATCCTCTTAATGCACCCCAGAATCCCTTTGATCTTCTTGGCCACCAGGGCACATTGCTGTCCCATGGATAACTTGTTGTCTTTTTGGTTCTTTTATAACAGTTGTTGAAGCACTGAGGACAGCTCATTTGTTAAAGCCCTCAGACGGACTGTTGAAAAACAAAAAAATTACCCTGGAGAGTAACAGAAGGATTGGAAAATACACCTTACAATGACAGACCCAAGGGCCTTAGTCAGTTTAGCTTACCGAAGGAAACTATGTCGTGATTTGATCAGTCTCTAAGTTACCAGTCAGAATTTGGATCAGACAGGGCTGTTGATATGACTGTCTAAAATTCACTTATGTGACATTTAGCTTATACTAATTCCAACTAGACAAGAGATAAAATTAGTTAATAGTGCAAATGGTGCTGGGAACACATTAGCAAAAATTATGGATAAATTCCACAACTGTGGAGACTTTTTCAGTCATTATGTAGTGGTTTACTAATACTGTCCAGTTAATCTTTGACTGTTGGGTCTGAAATGGGAGTTTGATGGGATCTTATGAACTCAGTATTAAAGGAATACCCTGTGTGATGACATCTAAAAACCACAGAATCAGGCTAAGCCTCTGTTGAGCAAGGAAATTCACAACCTGATTAAGTGTAGTGGATTAGGAACTTCCCTCCCCCACTGTTGAAATTTACCAGACCAATTCAGACAGCTTGGAAGTAAGATGAAGCTATATTTACAGCAAAGCAAAATTTACAAGTTCATATACACAATATATTTACAAGTATTTACAATTATATACAAATTAGAAATAATACAGAAATCCTAACTCCCTCCCAGACAAAGAAACTGCCCAGAAGGGATTCAAAGCCTTTCTGTCTCTCTCTCTCTCTCTTCCTTCCCAGACAGAAACCAAAACAACCAGCACATCTTAATTGTTATCTGTTAGTGGAAGATATTAGAGCAGAGTGAAGGGGAAGTAAATAGAGTTCCAGAGCAAAGTGGGACAAATTGTTTACATTTTGGGCTTTTATCTCTTTCAGCAAACCAATGAATGATATAGACTTCAACATTATTTTATTTTTACAACCAATGATCCATTTCCAATTAGCCTCAAACCAGCACAGTAAGTATAAATGAAGGTGAGTACATCCAAGAGAAATACACAAGCTCACAGATAGGTAGATCTGGAACCTCAGTATCCAGAGCTGGATACTTGGTCCACTATATATTAGCTATACTGTTACTGTCAGTGTTTTCTTCCTTAAGGACATAAAGCAGCTTCATTTCATATGTCATTGACAGCTACCGCATTGGGAGCTGAACTGGGTGTTGAAGCAAAAGAAAAAAAAAAAAAGGCAACTCCCATTTATGTCACATTTCTCCTTTTCTAATAAATGTGTCTTTATTACACCTGGAACTTCAAACACCCATCTTCCTGCTTTGACAGGGGAGTTGGACTTGATGAGCTCTAGAAGTCCCTTCCAACCTCTAATGTTCAGTTCAATTTATGCCTTATCTATTTAGATGTGTTGAAGTCTGTGAAGAAAGAGCTTATCTTGCTTTTCTCTATGAGCAAAATGCTTCTTGTTTCTCACATCAGAAACTTGTAAATGGCCTACAATCACCTGTATATTAGAGTAGAGAGGTGTGTAAAAAGAAAGGAGGAAAAACCCAAAAAACACCAGGAAAGTATTGCAGGGGAAATATTCAAGACAGGAAAAAAAATCTTTGACTAGGTACCATTAAGGTTAAGGAGCCAGCATGTTCCTCCCTGTGGTGTCCAATGTGATTGAGGTGTAGGACTGTCATGCTTGGATGAAATGTGTCACTTAAGGATTAAGAAGTCTATCTATCTATATTCTATGGCTGTCGTTATCGCAGCTGCTGAGTGCCTTACAGGCTGTAATGTATTTATCCTCAGAACAGCTCTGTGAGTTGGGTAGGTCTCCTGCCACTGGTTTGTTTTTGGGGTTTTTTGGTTTTTTTTTCATGGCTACATTCAATCTCTCAGAGTTTAAAAAAAAAGGAAAAAAAAAAGAACCCATGATTTGAAGATAAAGAGGAGCTCATCTGACCTTTCAGTAATTAAGTTTTTGGTACTTTTTCCCTGTTACTCACTCTACTCTCCATCATTTTCAACAGGCCCTTGATCTGAAGCACAAGAAAGAGGTCGTCTTGCCTGGGGCAGGAAAAAACCTGCTTCACCAAGCTGAATTTTAGTATCACATTAAAAAAAACCCACAAAACAGCCAAGGTGATTCATCACAGTGCAGTATCTGATTCTCTTAAGTCTCTTGGAGGTGGTGTACAGGCAAGGTAACATTACCAGATCCTTAATGGCTGCCTTTCTAAACAGTAATTTTTAATTTTGCTGAGGAAGAAGCAAGAGCAACAAACCCAGTGTTTTCCTAATCTAATTGTTACCTGGTGATATTTGAGTGTGTTTCCCTCCTGTGTACACAACTGAGGACATGTAAATCAAGACTCACTTGGAAAACTACAGGGGAAAAAAAGTACAGAAAAATTTCTGCCTGGTAATGAAAGACTTGCATAATCAACAAAAGGCGTGAATACCAGTTAAACACTGAATATTGTGATTTAGTTCTTGGAAACCAAACTATTCAAATTCTTAAGTGCCTTGGCTTTTCAGAGTACATAGCAGTGTTTTGGGGAGATCTCAGTAGACACTAAAGTATGCTAAGTCATTATTTTATTGTGAACATGCAAGCAGTAATGGTGGCTATGTTTCTTTTCAATGTTTATAGTCAATTAGATAAGTAATGTGGAGTCTTATACATGG
>VWZI01004334.1:79303-116683 GCA_013396835.1 Psilopogon haemacephalus
TTATCAAGCCATGAAGGAGATACACCTGAACTTGTTTCTTGACAGGAAGGAAGAGATTCAGGTTCTTTATCTAAAAGTGACTTTTGCATTAATACATTTGTTCCTATAATGGTGATATTAAAAAAAAATATATTTGGATCCCTAATGGTTTGCATGTTTTCTTCTTTAACATGAACTTTTCCCACCAACCGCAGTAGTAGATTGAAGACTTGGGGGGCTTAGCTATACATCTTATGCAGACAGATATGAATTTCCTTGTGTGCTAATTACAAAAGCAAGAATGTGGGGACAGTTATGGCAGACAGCATCTACTGTGCGTTGTTGTGGACTCTTATGACTGTATTCGTGGATCAGTGATTCCTGCAAAGATACACAGCTAAGTAACTGGGATGATCTGGGCCAGGCTATAAAATTAAATTCCGTTCAGAGTAGAGTTTAAAGGTAATATTACACGAGGTGGATGTGGTGATGTGGTACTCCGGGTGAGCATCTTCACAATATACATGGATTGCCATTATAAAAATCTGTATCCCGTGCAGTCCCAAAAGCCTAGAATCTGGATAATGGAAATGCACATGGTAAGATGCCTGTGGCAGGGCAGGGCCCCACCAGAGGTTTGAATGGGGTGCGAACTGTGGCAAGGCACACCCAAGTCCACTGCCCTACCAGAGGTGTGAATGGGGCAGGAAACAGTCCTCCTCCCTCCCCACCTCTGTCACTGGAGGCTTAGTATAATAAGTGTAAAGTACCTTCTCCTACCCTCCCTGTGCTTGAACTGGGAGGGAACAAATCGCCTCAGTATATATATGGCAACTGGCCAGATTGGAGGAGGACTTGCACAGACCTTCACTTGGACCTTCACTAGGACCTTCACTGGGACCTTCACTCAGACTGGAACCGGGACCTCCACCGGTACCTGAACAGACCTGAACACGGACCTGGAGACACGAACCTCACATGGACTTTGAGCAAGACCTTGAGGATCATCCTGGCTTCTTGCTGCAGGACCTGCCTCTAACAGTAAACTGCAGCCATTCGTGGGAATACCATAGAGCACCCCGGGGTGGGTGGGGCTTTTGGAAATTATAAAAGCCTCTTCAATCACCCCAAATCAATTCAATGGCATGTCCTGTTTTCAGTCAGTGTTTAAACCCCTTGTATGTGTATTGAATTTATTAACAATCTCAATGAAACATAAAACAGGCTTTCAGAAAGAAATACATGATTCATACATTGCTGTTCTGGAGGGTTTTTTGGGGTTTTTTTGTTCTTGTTTGTTTGGGTTTTTTTCCTTTCTTTCTTTCTGAAGAGAAGCTATAATATTAGTATCTCAATAGCTCTCTGAATCCAAAAGGAGTCTGAAATTCCATATTAGGAAAGGAAAGAAAGTAGAAATAAAATTTATTTTTCCACCTCTGATTCTGTGTTACATGTACTTACTAGACATGGTCAGACAAAGAACACTTCCTGACATAGGATATGATAGGAACTTCGCAAACAGCTGCACTAAACTTCCAAGAGCCAGTAGATCACAGATAAAATTGTACCAAGATGGAGTGTTTTTGCTTTTTATCTCCCAGAGGTTCTGCTCTTTGCCACCAGTCGTAACGAAATAAATTTGGGAAATCAAAATAAAGCTGCACAGTTTTACCTGGTTTGCAATCAAAACAGATTGGCACAGAAGGCTTATGAACTAGAACTGTATCTCAAGCTTGCAAAGTACCCACAGAGGAGAAATGAATGGTGTCTGATAAGGATTTCATTAAAACTGCTTAATAAATTTCTAGTTACATCATATGCTAGAAAACTGATGAGAAAGGCTGAACACAGCAACAGGGGACAAGTGTTCAATTTTCTGTACATGCAATACTTGCCAAGAAAATCAAGCCTCCTCAATAAAGTACATATATGTATGCTTTATTGCAATCTTATAAAGCCATTCTATGTTATTTTTAATAGGTAGAAACATTTTGAAGAATAACTAAGACCCCTACGTGAGTATTGATAATTTAATATCAGAAGACTATTTGTTGCGAATTTTGAAGCTTAAAAGGCCTTTGTATTTTAACAGGCAAGTTGACCACTGTCGGGAAATGCTCCTTTTTCCCCAGAACAGCCTCTGGGCAAGATCCTAAATGACCCAGTAACACGTTTCATCTTTGCTTCGGTATTTATATAGCTTCATTATACTCATATCTGAACAGTTGATTGATCTTTACAATTCTCTCTGAGCTGGAAAAATAGTATTTGTTCAGATATACACAGGGAGATAAGGCACAGATGGATGAGAGATCCAAAAGAGAGCTTCACTGATGCAGCATCGCATAGTACACTGTCTATAATATTGGTACCCAGGAAAGCCAAATGCTTAACTCTGCACTGGTGAGTTGGGGGGGGAGGAGGGGGGCTGTTGTGGAGGACTATGGACCTCAAAAGACATAACTAAAACATTAATAATGTATCCACCAGATGTAAGGATGCAGAGATACTAAAGCTGGTCCCTAGGAAAATGCTGAGGAGGAGGGTGCACTATAACCTCTATAACTACACAGGACTTAAATTTTATCGTTGCACCTGTAGGGACATAATTTGTTTGGTTCTTTAAACTGGTGTAGTCATCCACTAATTTAAAATATCCAGATGCTGAAATCTGAACTTGGTTCATCTCCCTGTGTGACTGTCCCACTTAGCAGGCTTCAGAATGTGTGTCACAGGTTGACTTTTAAGCTGCTGCTATTCACACCATCCCACCTCATGCCAGCTTTGAAATGGAAGCACTGGCTTGAATGAAGCATTACAGGGCTTGAAGTTCAGATGGTAACATGAGAGGTTTCCTATTCTGGTTGCTGCATTTGGATTCCAGGTTTTTGGGTGCTGGCTCTCTTTCACTGAGAGGGCAGACACAAAAGTAGGCAGGTAGTGGTTTTACCTCTCTTGTTTCTGCTTGCTGTTGCTTTCTAATGTGCTTTTTCTGCAAATAAGCTGGAGAGCAGCCAGGCAGAGTGGGATCTGTGAGTGCTGGTAGATAGTAGGCTGAACATGAGGCAGCAGTGTGCCCAGGTGAGCCCATGGCATTCTGGCCTGTATCAGGAATAGTGTGGCCAGCAGGACAAGGGAGGTTATCCTCCCCCTGTACTTGGCACTGGTCAGGACACATCTTGAGTACTGTGTCCAGTTCTGATCTCCTCAATTCAAGAGAGATGTTGAGGTACTGGAACGTGTCCAGAGAAGGATGACAAAGCTGATGAGGGGCCTGGAGCACAGCCCTATGAGGAGAGGCTGAGGGAGCTGGGGTTGTTTAGCCTGGAGGAGACTTGGGGGTGACGTCATTGCTGTCTACAGCTACTTAAAGGGAGATTGTAGCCAGGTGGGGCTTGGTCTCTTCTCCCAGGCAACCAGCAACAGAATGAGGGGATACAGTCTAAAGTTTTGCCGGGGGAGACATAGGCTGGATATTAGGAAGAAGTTCTTCGCATAAAGAGTGATTTGCCATTGGAATGTGCTGCCCAGGGAGGTGGTGGAGTCACCATCGCTGGAGGTGTTCAGGAAAAGACTGGATGGAGCACTTAGTGCTATTGGATAGGGCTGGGTGANACAGCTACTTAAAGGGAGATTGTAGCCAGGTGGGGCTTGGTCTCTTCTCCCAGGCAACCAGCAACAGAATGAGGGGATACAGTCTAAAGTTTTGCCGGGGGAGACATAGGCTGGATATTAGGAAGAAGTTCTTCGCATAAAGAGTGATTTGCCATTGGAATGTGCTGCCCAGGGAGGTGGTGGAGTCACCATCGCTGGAGGTGTTCAGGAAAAGACTGGATGGAGCACTTAGTGCTATTGGATAGGGCTGGGTGATAGGTTGNTAAACTGTTAGACTGTGCAAAGAACTGAACATATAGTAGAATAGAGATGGTAAGGGCTAGAGAGTAATGCATAGCTAAGCATTTGGAGAAATAAGCTTGCCATGGTAGAGTTCCAAGCCTTCTTCAAAGAGTGCTTATTTTATCCAAAGATTGCATCATTAGAGTAGGGATCAAAATCCCATTCTATGCATATTCATTTCTGCACATGGAATGAAAGAGAAATGCAACACCAGTTTCATAGAAGTTTGCAGAACTCCAGTGTTGAATAAAAACTTGGAAATATTCATTGTGATGATGCTCTCAAGGTCATAGGAATCTAGGTCAATATAGAACCTTTAACCCTGCCTCCAAAAACGGAGGCTAGCACTGTAAGTAGGGCCATACACTACAGCTTTTCAGTTTAATCATACATGTGTCTATGCATGTTTGGCTCTGCACATCATCTTAATTACTTGTCATCTTGCTTACACATCATTCCAGTTCTGTTAAGTTGATGATTTGGAATGCATTTAGGAACAAGGCTATTAATATGTGTAAGTATAACAGGATTGGGTTGAGAACTGTCCAAGTAAAAGCCCAACTAATATTCTAAACTGGACAGATGGAAATGATACGCTTTTGGCAGGCTTCTGCATTTGCCCCTCAAACAGGTCACAAATGCTTATAAAACAGGCTTTTACTGCAGCATTCACTTATATGATTTATTTTTCCTACACTCAGAGTTTATAATTCATCAGCCTGTCAGTATTTTCTTCCCTCTCTTTATTTGCAGTTTGTTTATCTATCTACATATATTCCTTTACATAAATAATTTTTTAAAAAAAGCTTTTTCCCAAAGACTTAATGTTTTCCTGTGAACAGTTTATCTGCTTTTTCTTGTATCAAACTATTTAGATAAAAATTATAAAAATTGGGAAGATATTAATTTGTATCTGTCAGGAAGATTGCATTCTGTCATATTATGCAAAATATTGTGACCAAAGAGTCATGACAGCAGGTAAAGTCAGAATGTGTAGCATTTACTACAGACTTACACTGAAAACCTGGGAACTAAATTCAGGTCAGAGGAAGATTTGTTCTTGTTCCTTTTTTTTTTTCTTTTTTTTAATTCATATAGAGAAGTATCATAGCACAGGGTCTTTTCTTCATTATGATTGCCTTGTTATGATAATGGATCTGAGGAGAACACATGTAAATCAGGGGACTCTCTCTTCTACTTCATACTATTCCACTGTCAAAACTGGTCCAGTGGTAAAAGTTTGTGCTGAAGCAAAGCTAGAAATTATCTGCTTCATCTCATCTGACTTCACAGGAAATTATCATTATTTTATTGAACCATCCAGCTCTGAATCATTATTCTTTTTGCAGATGACTCTGATGATTTTCTACAGGAAATAATTATTTCACCATTCTGACTTTGGTAGTACTCTTCTACTAATGAATGGAGATACCAGCCAAGATTTTGTCTCAGTTGATCAGCGGTAGCAAAACTCAAAGCCTTCAAGGAAGGCTTCTAAAAACATGTTTCAGTAGAGCAGGTTTGAGTAAAGAATTGTTTCCTTGAGCCTCAATTAAAGTCAATGAAAGGCCTCCTATTAATCTCACTGGGAATTTGATCAGAGCCTATATGCTTTCCTGTGCTCTTGGAAGAGCTGTTTTCTGCACAGTCATTCCTGCCTTTAAGACAGGACAAAACAGAGAGGAAGGGATGTCAAGGCATTTTCCTCCACTTTGGAACTTGCAGTAAGCCAAGCTCCGGCAAGGTCTGCTTCAATGCCAATGCTTTTCTGTAGACTTAATGGACTGATGAAAATGCCTATGCAAGAGATCTTATTTCATGTTTCTAATATTGAATGTGAAGTTTCTTGAAATTACCTGGAAAAATTCTTACCATCTGCATCTGTTTCTGCATTGAAGTAAAGAAAATGAGACTGACCCGAGGAAGCAGTTGTAGTTTTGAGAAGTGTAATTTTCCATTGAAAAAAAAATCATATCCCTACCATAGTTTAGGGCACCAGGTGACTTAAGTTTTTTGCCTCCGTTCTTAAACACATATCTATGTATTCAAAAGATCTATGTATGCTCAAAAAGATCCACTTTCTCCAATACAAGAAAATTTGTTTAATTTGCTACAGAAATCTTTCTCTGATTGCCCATGTAGCAGGACAATACACCTGTAAAAAGTGTCAAGGAAAGTTTTGGTTGATCCAACTGGCTGTTTCATAGATTAAATAAACTAGCTTTCCTTGCAGTTTGCATCAGGTTGGAGACTATTAGTAGCTTTGCCAAAATGAACTCAGTAAACACAGTATAGTGATGTCAAAGCAAGAGCAGCATAAGTGGAATTAGCTAAGAAGCTTGTTTCTCTCCAGAGAGCTCTATGGGTATGGACATGTGGTGGTGAACCCATTTCCTTAGTGCTGGTGACCCTACACAAGCAACAGGATGCTGTACAAAAACTTGCATTGCTGTATTCTACCTCTTTTGAGGAGAGACAACATAAGTTTTCAAGCCTGTCTTTATTACACAGCAAAGGTAGAACAATAGATGAAGTACTAACTCCGCAGTACTGCTATGTGAATAACCAATTTTTCAGTTTTCTGGCAGTTCTCTATTAATTTTAGGTTGACCTCTAATTTGCCATATAGAGTATTCAGCTAGCTAGCCAGTGCTGAATGATACGTTCCTTCAAAACAGTTGGTATCGCTTTGAACAGCTTAAATACATTTTAAAATTAAATTTGGTTTTGTTTGAAAAGTTTGTTTTGGAAAACTTAAAATGAGATTTAAAATTTTTTTTTCAGAATTCTTAAGATTTTGAAACAACTGTTTTGTATCATGTTTTCCCATCAAAATGTAGGTGGAGAAAAAAGAGATCTGAGGGGATGGGGTGTGGGGAGGGGATGGAAAAGGTACTATATTATGCCTTCCACAGGGTCATCAAGCAGTTTTAGTTTGAGGACCACGTATTCATCAGAGCTTATCACATAAGCACCTCCCTCCAAAAAGCTGCAATTGAATGGTTTGCAATGTATTCTGCCCTCTTTTCAATCTCTCGTTCTGTCAACATCCCTGTGGTAGCTACAAGAATTGTAACATCAGAACAGACTGGGTCCCCAGTGCAGGCTGCCTTTAAACATCTGGGATCTTCTTATCTGTCTGAATAAACAAATGGAAAGGACAAGGAATCAGCACTGAGTGATCTTCCAGTTTTGCATGATTTACTAAAAGAAGTAGGTACTCCCACTGAAAATGGCTCAGAGGCTGTACACAGGAATTTTGCTGTTTCCAGTTTTGTAGTGTTAAACACAGAAAAGTAGCTTTATGGTTCAACTTATTTGGTAATCCTCACTTAATTATGGGAATATGTATATGAACCTAAAATGAAAGTCCATGCTCTTTTAACTTCCCATTTTTCTGTGTATGCATCCCTCCTTAGCCAAAGAAACACCAAGAGTAGGATACATCTCACCTGATCTTAATGAGACTAAAAAATAGGAACCTAATTCAAAGCTTGTCTCCATAGGCTTTCTTTATAATTAATAGAAAGACATAGGTACCTTCACAGAAGGATTCATTTCAGATGAATTGTTCTGATGCCTACATTAGGATGAGATGAATAGCTTTCTGAAGGTTCCTATCTTTTTCCATTGATTTAAAAGGGACCCTAGTGTGACTTAGATGCCTGAGGTAAGTGAGATTAATCTCACCTTGGACCTACAAATGTTACATATACTTCCCCAAGACTCAGGAAATTTCCATTACAGATCAATAATGTTCTGTACTATGCATTTGCTGAAGTACACATTTATAAATATTTGCTTAAGGTATTCCTTAGTAGCTTTTATAGCTGAGAAAATAAGAGAACAGGACCTTCCTTTTTCCCACCCTGCCCTCAGCAGGATGCTTTTGAGTATCTGCATTTACATTTTGCTTGACTGACTGAGCCAATTACTAGTATGCAGAAAAGCAGTCCTGAACTTCAAGGGGGGCAGGATCATCAAAAAAAGAATGTCCTTAATGTATATGAAAGGAAAAATGATGACTTTATTAATACATTTCAGTAGTCAGACTAGGATGCCATAGTGAGTGAATGAACACTACCTTTGAAAGAAAGGCTATGCATGTATCCCGGTCTAAGAAGAGTCTAACAATGGGTGCAATTACCTTTTCCACCATGGCATATCATTAGTTTTCACTTTAATTGTCACACTAGTCACTTGACAAAGATTTATTTCAACTTTACTACACACCAAGCTCTGGAAGTACTGGCAAAGTAGAAAGAATTGTACCTTTCCACAGACAAGGGCTGCTGGATCCCCATGTCAAGGTGTAATTACACATAGATTTACAATGTACTGCTACTTCTAAGAGATGGTGCAGTAGCTAAATATCTATTACTGAGTGGGAATGGCAAACAAAGAATTAAATTAATCCCTGAGACATCTTTTTTCAGAGACAATGGGAAAACAGAAACAATATATATATACTGCCAGAAAACCTAAAATAAATGCAAACTGATAATTATACTGTACAGAGATTAATGGGGTTTTGCAATTGCACTGTTTGTACTAACAAAATTTAAATGCAGTGGTATTGATGCAGTCAAGGTCTTCCTCATTGTTCCAGTCTCTCCCAGCAGCTGGGGTCAGCAGTAAGGACATGGAGCACATGAAGTATGGTTGGCCACAGCAAGCCCCAGATGCTAAGCTAGGGATGATATCTTTTCAGTAGCTGCATCTGGCTCATTGGCAGGCTCTACAGGCTGTTCTGCTGGCAGGCCTGGATTTGCCTCTGGGTCTGTCATCTGTCATGTTGTTACACTGTTGATGGGCTTTTTCTGCTGCCTCTCCCTCCCAGACTGCATTTGCCTTTCAACCACTTCTGTTGCTGGGGATTATGCTGCTGTTCTGATGTTTAAGGACAAGGGGATGGCAGTACATTCCTCAGATGCATAGTTCAGAGTGCAAGATGAGGACAGCATCCTCAGAATCAGAAACAAGACTAGCACATGCTCGTTAATGTATGGTTTAAAATACAGCCCTGCAGATTTGGAGTTCACTTGCAGCCTATTTGTTATGCTTTGGTGCTAGTTAGTAATTCAGGGCTACAATGATTCACATACCTTTGTTTTCAATTATGGCACTTTTGTTTCATTGTATACCTGGTGATGGCACATACAATTTCTGATTAGCAGAGGAGAAGTCTTAATGAGAGTGGTGCAGCTTAGTGTGCTGGCCGTAAAATAAATATGAAATGCATCACAGATTTCTCCAGTCTCTGCTGCATGGTGCATAATAACTTGAAGAAAACAGTTAAAATAAAATATTAATGGGCTAGCAGAACTGGGATAACAGCTCACTGTTAACATGCCCAGTAGTGAGAGAAAATTACAGGTTTCATTGTGTATGCTGCACCATCTGCCTACACAGAGAGTCTAAGCCGTAGGCTCTCCCAAGGGAAATAGCTGTGGATAAGTTATTCAATTAGAACAGCATTATTGGCCAGCTACCTTGGAGAATTGGGTTGATGATGTTGTGATTATCCTGCTCTACATTCCTTCATGTTTCAGACAGGCTGCATTGCTTTGCAACTTCCTTAAGTGTTCACTCAACTGTACAGTAGGTGAGCAATTGAAACAGGGAATATCAGAGATGCCTGAAAGAAAATCAATTTTGAATGAACTTTCCCTGCTTAGCCACAGCCTACATATTCTGAGTCATATTGTATTTCTGTGGACTTCACTATAGTGACAGAACTTGCAGTGGGAGGAAAAAGGATTTCATTGTGTGCATTTAACCTGTGTCTGGGCACCAGAATTCATATGGTAGGTTACAGGACAGTACAATGCTCCTTCAGGTGTGATGTTTGTATTACTGACTCAGAAGGTTTCAAAGACTACAATAAGACATATTTTGAGAAAATGCTTTGGCCTTTTGTCATCAGAATTCTTTTTGTTTGTTTTTTGGTTTTTTTTCCCTGTTCTTTGAAATATCGAGGTGGGTTTTTTGGGGTGTTATTTTGTTGCTTTGAGGGTTTTTTTGTGTTGTTTTGTTGGTTTGGGTTTTTGTTGTTGTAGTGTTTGGACTTTGTGGTTTGTTTTTTTTGGGGGGAGGCGTTTTGTTGGGTTTTTTTTGCAAAACAGAATGAATCAGGGTCTGATTCCAATCTTGCAGACTCATTTTCTGACCACCTCCTGCTGAACCACCATCATATTCTCAAAATAGAACTCTGTCTACCTGCAAAAAGCACAGAGAAACCTATGGGTCTTTTTGTTTGTTTGTTTGTTTTGATTTTTTTTATAAACAATGCTGCACCTTAAAAATAGTTTTTAATTTTAAAAATTCAAATTAGAAATCCCCACCCTTTTTCACCACCTTTAGTTGTCCCTCATTTACCTTGATTTGTCCACAATATAATTTTAAAACAGTGGGTACTTGCACTATTATTTATTTTGTTATCATGTATCACACACGATATAGAACTTTTAACACTGCTAAATGGGTTGTTTCCCCTTTTAACTAAGCAGGAAAGATTTATGGTGTTCCCAGAAACACTCAAAAAAATCTTCCATTTTAAGAAAATATTTCTACACTCAGATGCATAATCATATTTCTGTCCTTATTTTTCATCTGTTGATCTAATCTGGAAAGTCTAACAGGGAATGTTTCAAGGACAATTCTTGTAAAAGGCATATTTTTTAAACCATGCTTTAATCAGAGTTGAGCTCTCCTCAAAAGATGACTTATGCCTGCTTTGAGTTCACATCGCCAATCTTTTCCTCCTGCTTCAAAGCTGGATATCTTGTTAAACAAAGAAGTACAACATCCGTGAGTTCCACAGGAGGGAGGTATTTTCGAGGTGATAAAGGAGGTCATTGGCTTTGCAGCTGAAGAGTTCTCAGATGAGTTCAGAAAGCTCCAATCTCCAAAACCAGCAGTCATGCCACATGGCTAATAACACCAAGTTGGTTTCTTTCCTTGCCTTTTTTTTTTTTTTTTACTGTGCATTATTGATGTGTTGGGAAACAATCTGCCTATTCACCTTGTCCTTGGTTTGGTGTCTTACTGAGGGAAAGAGGAAATATGTCAGAAAATCCAAATGCTTGGAGCAAGGCAAACTCTAAGGCTGTGGAAGCTCTTGTGCATCAGGAAAAAAAAAATGGATTGCAATAGTGACTTCTTGTGCAAAATGCCTTGAAGGGACAAGATGAAAATCAATGCCTAGCAATGAAGTAATACAATTTATTAGTGTCTGCTTGCATCAAATGTTTAAAATTTTTTTTTTTTAATCCTCCACATGCTGTGTCTTACATGATGTATTTCTTAGCCCACTGATACCTCCAGAGGGCATCTGCTGACCAAGGTGACTTGCACCACTACATGTGTGATTTCTTGACAGCAGGTCAGTGGCTCAAATTTTATGATTACAGGGTACCAGCACATAGAGCATGAATGTTGAAGAAGTACTGCTGTGCCGTGTATGCTCATGCTGCTAATAGTGGGAGTCCCTACACCCAGCAAGAAAATCCAGCAGTCTCAATGAGTGCCTCTGGAAAAGACAGAGTTCGTCTCTCAGCCCCTTGTAGAACCATAAGATACGTTGACTTTTAAACTTCTTTCTCTCCATAGAACCACTTTTTTGGCATGCAGATTATGACGTGGAGATTAACAGGGGATTGCAAAACACTGACACAGAATGGAATGCCGTTTTCCTCTTATACTACCATAGGAGGAAACTGTACTAGCTGAATCCATCTCTCTATTGATGAACGTGAGGTTACTAGTTGGGGCTTCATTCAGAGCATTTATGTCCTTTTTTNNNNTGTGGGGGTTTGTTTAAGGCATTTTTTGTCTTTTTTTTTTTTTTTTTTTTTGCATTGGCACCATAATCTCAAACTTTGAGATAGTTCTAACAGTAGATTGTATTAGATAGCCAGGTTGTAAGACGGTGTTATTATCTTTAAAGTAATGGTATTTTGTGTGAATTTTCAGTCTTTCTTGGAAAGAAGGTTTAAAAAAATATGTATTTTCTTTAAATCCTTTAATCAAGTAGATACATCTGATCTTTATTCTTGTGGTATTGACAACTAACAGAACAAAAATTATACTTGTTGCATACCCTGAGCAAAGTGCTGGTTGAGTGTTGGGAATTTTTTCTTGGGGGGTTGTCACATGAGTTTTGTTCCCAAGCTCAGCAAGATTGTGCTGTGCCCATAGGAACTCAATTTCTTATGTGTCTTATTCTCTTTCTCCTGTTTCCGTAAATATGAACCTGTAATTCCATAATCCCACTAAATGACTTTTTTTTCAAATATTTAATGAAATAAATATAGGTTAATAGTACATAGATAGTACATAAGCAAAGAAACTACGCTTTCAAATAGTAACAGCAGTGATAGAATCACATACTGCGCCTTTATATTTACATGAGCAAGAGGTTCATGTAATAAAAGTTCAGCAATGAGACGGCAAGAAGTGAAACAGTTACAGTTGTGCCATTTGGCTTTGAACACACTCCAAGAACTCCAGAATTAAGCACAATTAATAATCCACCAACTTTCACTTTTTATTCATTATTGGCATTGCTGCAGGTACAGGAGTACAGGAGACATATTTTTAAAAGAGAGATTGTGTTGCTCTGCCTTTTTTTTTTTTTTTTAATTTGTTCCTCCTTGTAGAAGAGACAAAACCATGGTGTTGCACCATGTGCAGTTTCCAAAATCACAAGAGCAGCCCATTGTAGTGGGGTGCTCCAAACTCCCTTGCCCCCACTCCATTAGTGGAGGTTTGAATGGGGGAAGACGAAGGTGCGAAACTGCTTTCCCCCACCTTGCAGGCTTGAATGGGGAGTGGCAAAAGGCCTTTTCCTCCTGCTCTCACACATGTACTCACTCATGGGAGAGGCTGCATTGGAGTCTGGGTTTGTAATTGGCTGGATTCTTTGCACTCAGTATATATTGGCACTGGACACATTTTCTAGGAAGCACTTAAAGTGATGAGAAAGAGTGCATGTAAAGGGTTAAGCCCACCTGGGAACCCCCTGACTCCTCCCAAGGGGTGGTCTGACCTTTTCCCAGGGGTCATGTTAAACACTCCCACTTCCTTCTAGGACCTGGCTATAAAAAGGGGAATCCGGTTTGTCTTCTCTCTCTTTGGCCCCTGCTTTGCCTGTAGTGATTGCTCTGCTGCTCGCTGCTGACAGACCCCCGATGCGCTCCCTGCCACCTCGTGGAGAGCACCACCATTTTTATCTGGAACTTGGACTACTTTTCACCATCAAAATTCCTACATCCTGCTTTCATTCAGCACAAAAAACATTGACCTCAATTGCCTTCCATGGGTTGTATTTGTATTTTAGTTCCCCCTTTTGTTTTTCTTTCTCCCCAGCTTCTGTATTCCTTCATTGCCCCTACCCTGCATTTTGTTTCCCCTTTTCTCCCACCTTCTATTAAAAACCCTTTTTTCCCCTCCTATTTACTGTTAACGTTTTATACCTTTTTTAATTCCAAATCAGATTGAGTTTTTATTGGGCTTTTGGGCTCAGGGGTAGCTGCCTTAAACCCAATACAGCATGCAGTCCAGCAAATCCCGCAAGTCCATTAGGTCCATTTGAGAGAGTTGCTTGTGGCACCAGGACTAGGCTTCTCCTTGGACCTGCGTACCCTGGCTTCCTGCTCCCCATCCCTGAGCTGGCATGACCCTGCCTCTGCCATAAGCTGCCACTGTTTGCAGGAACACGCCAGCGGTGCAGCTTTCCTCCACAAGATCTGCCTTATGGAAGCTGTGTCTGGAGACACTTTGAAAGGTTCCATTCTCATTGGATTTATGCCACATGGTTCCAAAACTGGATTATAATTTGCACTTTCCAGAGGCTGCCACAAAGGAGGTCCAGGGACCCTCTCCAAATTCCTACTCTGTCTTCATGAGTAAATCCCATGCTTTCTCAGCCTTTCCCAGATCTCTGTTCTGCCTCTGACTTCTAAGTGAGTTAAGGCTATCTTGTGGCTTAGCCTTTTCCATTTTCTGATTTTCCTGAATTAACAAAATTGCCCATAAACATCCTTGTGAAAATTCCTGACTGAATTAGAACCTGTAAATAAAATTTAACTAGTTTTGTATATAGTTTTGGGGTGGGGCTTTTTGGGAAAATAAAAGTAACTATATTTTTATAATTCCTGCCTTGTCAAATCATTCCAATCAAATCACCCACGCTCTGTTAAGGTGGCACATACATGAGCTATCCCTAAGATAGTTCCCTGTCTCAGAAGACAAATCGGGAAGTGATCTGGCCAGAAGCTGTGGCTGGAGCACAAGGGGCTCTGCATACTATTCCTGTTTGTATAGTGTGTGTTAGTGTCATACTACACCATTCCTATAGAGCTTCCTCAACAAGCTGTCCATGAACTGGTTACTGGTGTTTCCACATGATGCCTGTGGGACCTGTGAAACCATCCCTGGATGTATTTAAAAGATGTGTAGATGCAGTGCTTAGGGACATGTTTTAGTAGTGGACTTGGTAGTGTTACTCAACTCGGTGTTAAGAGTCTTTTCCAGCATAAGTGATTCTATGAGACTGAGTGAACACACAAGCACCCTGCTCCACCTGCCCTGTCACTTGCTCCTGAAGTCATTTTCCCCTCCCAGACAGGAGGATGCTGTTCCGTCACAAACAGTCAGACATCTAAACGACACAAAACATAAACTGGTTCTAAGAGGTCAAACTTGCTTCTTTAAAGATAATAGAAATTTTTCAACTTGACTTGACTGGGGACAAGATCAAACTTTCTGGGAGTATCAACACAATGTTCTGCCTCCTGTGAATGCCCTCCAAGAAGTTTGTGACTTTCTACAGCTCAGAAATGTGAAAGATAAGTTGGGTCAACAAGATATCTCATTGAAAGCTGTGGCTTCAAACTTCAGTTTATCTGTTTTATTAAAGTTTCAGATACTGAGTGTGAGCATTTATTATCTTTACTGTCTAAAGAAAAGTTTAGGGAGTCAGTAAGAGATCATGATGAGGACACAAAACCCAAATTGTGAATCTTGGATCAAGTGAAATAAAGAAAGGGAAAAAGGATTGATTATAGAGTCATCCAATTCTGTTTTGCTCTAGCTTCCCTTATCGAGGCATGAAAGATGCTGAACTTCTCCAGTTAACATGGACTTCCTGGAGAGATCTGACCCTAGGAAGGCTTAATGAAACAAAACCATATTCCTACAAAAGACACCCTCTGTAACAGTGACAAAGAGCTGGTTGTACTGATGACAGAATTTTCCCATGGAAGAGTCAAACAAGCTAATCTGCTTGCATGGTTCTCATTTTAATAGTACTTGGGTGTGCTGTGTCAAGAAACTGTGGGAAACTGCCTGCACCTGAGGAAAAGACTGGAAGGTTCTGAACAGATCCATGGCTGAGTTTCTCTGCTTGAGTGACTACCATTATAAATGAGGTTGCAGGTGGGTAAGGCTCAGGCTGCCACTTCTTGTGCTCTCACATTTGTTCAAGCTTACAAGAAGGATGGCCAAGATCCTGATACGTAAATTATTAAGTCTTTCCTTGAACATGCATGCTACTTATTGTTTTTTATCAGACTCTTTCCTATGGTTATTTCCAAGGCAGGATATTTCTTGTTCTTTAAATTCTAAACTAAACTTGAGAGTTTTCGAAGTGGTTTGTAGATTCATTTCCTTAAGGATTTCTTTGCACCTGAGGTTCAGTTTTAAGGAAAAAAAAAAAAAAAACCCACAAAACCACTGTATCAGCTAGTTTAAAAGGAGTACTGTTCAACAAAGGACATATTAGTACTTCAGCCACTGCAACCACTTATTAATGTAACAGGCAAAAATACACCTCCCAAGTTACTACAACGGTCCTTTATAGGCTATAGGAGGAAGGTAAATGTCCCTACTAGGCAGTATCTTTGTAAGCCTGTCATCTGGGATGTGTATTTATTATTCTAACAGGAGCAAGCAAAGGAGTATGCAGTGCAAAGAAAATGGTACTTTCCCAAAGTACCTCTTCTTATTTAATTATTTTAAATTCTATTTTAAAGTGTTATCTTTATGTAAGTGTTGTACTTGGAGAGATTCCAGGGCTGTCTGTAGTTAGTAAAAAACAAGGAAAATTTTTTTGGTACACATCTGCCTTTGAGAATTTTACCATAATGGATATTCGTGTTGTTTTATTTCTGTACATGCTTTCCCCTTAGGGAGAGTTCTGTATTTAGAAGCACATGTTAATTTAACCCTTGAGTAGAGCTGCAGCAAAAATGGTTTGCCCCTGTGGGAAACTGGTGGTGATGGCAGAGAAAAAAGCTGTCAAAGATTGAGTGTATACTGCTGTTTCTGTCACCTTATTTGTGTTATTGCGAGCATTGGTGCATATACGTATTTACAGACAGAAGTGGGTCTTAACATATAAGTAAAAAAACTCCTTGGTATTGCGTGGGTGAGATAAGCAGGACATTGGAGGGACTGGTGTCAACAGAAATGCGAATTCATCATCTCATAAATGTCAGAAGCATTCCTGTCTTTTAAAGATCCTCCATTTTTAAATAGACTCTAAGACTGTCACAAGAGGAAGAAGAAGAGAGAATAACAGATGACTGCTGAAAAATTAACCTGGCTTTCCAGAAAAAATACTGAAGAGTTCAGTTTAATGGGAGAAAAGCTAAAAATAAAACCAAATAATACCAACAATCCTGCAAACAAACAAAAAATAATTGGTATACCTAAATTTCCTTATTTTTTAATGCAAGCTTGCTCAGCATCAGAGAAAAAATAAAAGATTTGGCTTATGAAAACACTTTTGTCTCCATACTTGCTATTAGCTAAATGTCTTCCTGTTAGTTTTTATGAACACAACCAATTGTGCCAGTAATGGAAACCTACATTTAGAGATGAAACCTGTGATCTTTAAATGATAGGAAGATGAAGAAGAAGGGAGAGAACAAATGGTAGACACCCTCATGTAACACTTCTGGTGTGATAGGTTACAAAGCAATGAGAAGGAAGTTATTTGCTCATCTTGAGCTCAGTGGATATTTCTTGCTGATCAGCTGACTCCGCAGAAGCTAAGATCTACTCCAGGTGATGCTCCGTCAGGATTAACGACAGACTAATCCCTAAAAAAGAGATGACTCTTGAATGAGATTTTGAGAGAAAGACTGTTTGGAAATCTGTAAAACATTCCCATAACTCAGTCATGATTTGTGGCATTAAGGACTGTGTCAAACTTGTTGTAGACCTCTATAGATGATGGTGGGAAAGTGGTTTAAGTTCATCCAGTTATCAGCTGGAAAGGGTAATGTACACAGGACATAGTCTTTCATTTGAAAGCTTGGGTTCATTGAGCCCTTGTTTTGGAAAAATCCCCCTGTACACCAGTCTACTGTATCACTTGTAGTCATAAAGGAACAATTGGAAGATCCAGCAAATACAGTAAGTTCTATGTCCAACTTCTACATCAGACAGACATGATCCAAATGGGTGTGCTGTGGAATAATGATCAAAATGTTGTCAATGTGGTAAGTGTAACCAAATATTGCACGCACAGCTATGTTAAAACCTCAAGACAGTGTCTCCAAAAACAATCTGCACACAGCAGGACATAATTTCCTTACATACATTTCCAAACCCATTTCAGCTGATACTTTATTCAAAAAAACACTGTATCTCTCTTTCTTAACATGCTCACATCACCAGTACTTTGATGCCTCTACATCCTTGCTATCTTGTCAACATCTTTCTATGCAAAGCTTTTCTACTAAAGTGTTCACATTCCCATGTGGCTTTCCACATTCCTATTTTAGGTGATGACTCAATTCAATGTTAGACACTTTGGCTTTCTGCATAAATTCAAATGCTCTGAAAATAAACTGTTGAGAGGGAAATTATGATTTACCAAAATCAGCTCCGAGTTTTGCACTCTTTCTTAGTCAGTCCTTCTATGAAGTACCAATGCAAACAAAATGTCTTGCTACAAAAATAAAGACACTCCAAACAGAAAGCAGGAGTGTATCTGTATAGGATAAAAACATTTATTGCCTGGGTGTAAAGAATGAATGACAATGAAATCGCAATTGGTTCTCACACCACAAGCCATTTGTTCTTCTTTGTGACAACAGGTATTTTCTGTACTTGGCAAGTGAGTTTACTCTTGCTGTTCCAAGAACTTAGTGTCAGTATGAAAATACAGAATATAGATCTTAAATATTCAATATTTTATTTTAGTGTTATAAGACAAATCAGGAAAAGAAGGTGATGCTCAGCTTCTTGATCAAAGTGTGTAACAGTAACAAGAAATACACTTTCATTTCCACACTAGTCAATTCATATAAGCCAGCGCAGAAGGTGATTATAGTACCTGCAATTGCTTAGATCATATTTTCTCCATCAACACTGCAGTTTTCAGTCATACAAGCTTTGTACTTTTATGCATAAAATCCACTGTAGCCATTTTAGTGGTAATAGAACAAAAATTGCAAGGGAGGGATTATGAAGTGGGAAAATATATGTGATTATCCATTCTTAAAGCTGGAAAGCAGAATTAAAGTTTGCACTTAGTTTATGGATTTATTGTTTCAACAGTGAAAGCTCATCTATGTAGTACAACCTGTGATTAATTATATACTGATAGAACACTTTCCAAAATATTTAGATATTATTTTGGTGCTATTTCAAACCTTATCTCTTTTCCAACTTTAGTGCCTACAAATTCACCTTGATGCCTAAAGCAGAATTGTTCAAATCATCTTCCAAAGGACAGAACTGCACAGCTAGACTTATTAGTATCAATGGGAAAGATTCCACAGACTTTAATATAGCCAGGATGTCATCCCTAAGGAGTCCCTCACCAGTCTTGGCCTTGACTGATTTTTGGTGCTTTCTAATCAACTCTGTACTCCACCTGCTGTGTGTAGAGCTTCTGCACATGACTAAAAGCTACAACTCAAAACCAAAGAGAGAGAAAAAAATGAAACTGACTTGGGGAAACTAGTTCAACTTGTGCCTACACATTTGAGATCCCTATGGTCAAAAGTAGGAAGTGCACAGGCTAAGGTCCAAATTGTCAATAAAATGTACACACACAGAGATCTTGATATTCAGAAATTTAGAGTATTATATTTGACATAAGATATACAAACACAGAGTGTACAGACATATATATTTTACTATAAGGTTCCTTAAAACTAGCTGCTGCTAAACCAGAATTTCTACTACAATAAAATAATTGTAACTATAGTCAGTCTCATTCATTCGGTAACTCTCAGTTCCATCAAATAGCAGGTATATCCCAAGTTCCTCTGACAAAGGGGTCCCCAGAATCTGGCAGATGATCCAATTACAGTTTAAAGAAACTTACAGCAAGGATGATTGACTGAAGTCTATGAGAGCGGTAGGGGACAGGGATGGGAGAAGTTACCTTGTCATAAGAGTAATGTAAGGACAACTAAATCTGTCCTTAACTTTTGTGATGAGTGGAGTCAAGGTCTCTAAAGTCAGGTTTAAACTTGCTTTCTTTACCTCATCCTTTTCTTCTGCTTCTCTCTCTCTCTCTTTTGCTGTGTGCAGATCTCAGATTTATATGAAGGAAAAAAAAAAAGCCCACCAAACTTCCATTGGTTCTTTTCAGATCTACACATAAACAGAAAGGGGTTCTTATCATTAAGAGGTTTTCTTAACATTTATTAACATTGACATTCTTAACAAGATTAATGTCTTACAGCTTCCCATAACAGTATCCTATCACCCACTGTAGCCATCATGGCACTATGCATTTCCATTGTTTTACTTCAGTACACCTACTATCCTGGCAGAAAAATTCAGCTTGGTTTGCTTTCTTACCACACAGCTGATAAACAAAATGGTTCTGCTGGTCAAGGTTTCTGGTACATGATTATGACACTTATATTTGACACAGTTATAGGAACTGTAGCAGCAGCATGGGGAAGTTTCTCACCTTGATGATTTTGTGTATCCGTGCTGGCATGACTATAATCTTTGGCCCTCATTCAAAGCAGAAATATCCATCTAACAGGCGTCTGAGATAATATCAAAATAAACTTATTTGACTCTGTTCCAGTAAATGGTCAATAATGAACTTGGAAGTTTTTATTTGAAAAGGAAGGACAGAGCATATTTAGTGTTATTTGTTAGACCAGGGGCATGTCAAACAGACAGAAATCAATTGATTCAAAGAGAGATAGAGAGCCCTAGAACCAGAAGGGCTCAAAACTTTCTTCATGAAGATTAGAGATTATTACTTCATTGAGAAGCACTCTGAACACAAGAACACAAGTTTTTGGAAGATCCAATACTCCTTTTGCCGTGGATGAAGGTAGATTCTTTATGGGCTACATGTGGAAGCATCACCATTTCTTTGAAGGAAAATATTTTCCTATTGTCCCTTAGCTATGTTCCTTGATTGGATTTCTAAACAATCATAGAGCTGGGGCTACTTAAATGTGAAATTATGAAAATTTTAAGAACAAAGTACCAGATTATACCTACACTTGAGTACATGTTGTATCTTCAGCTTAGGCAATTATGCAGCAGCAACAAAAGGTCACAGACCTGCCCAGTTGCCTCACTGCAAAAAAACTGTAACTCAGTAACATTTCATTTATCTCCAGAGATTTCCTTGTGATAATGTAACAACAATGTCTCATGAAGCCTTATTAAATATCATCCAGAAAAAAAGCCTTACTAAATATCATCAATGTCAACATCAACCTCTGAGGATTTCATTACCGTAACTGAAAACTACAAAAACTGCACGGTGATCTTCATTACTCCAGCAAAGGTCCATAGCCACTTCATGAACCATCCTGAATATCAGATTTTCTAGCCTTTTTGTCCACAGGGCAAAAATTACGTGGGTAGGTTTTTATTATTTTCATTTTTATTATGGGTGCAATGGCACTGACTGAAATTGCACTGATTGAAATGAGCTGTGAGTAGTGTAAAAGCCACTCACAATGAGGA
Organism: Psilopogon haemacephalus; assembly: GCA_013396835.1. Lineage (NCBI taxonomy): Eukaryota > Metazoa > Chordata > Aves > Piciformes > Megalaimidae > Psilopogon > Psilopogon haemacephalus. The sequence continues at coordinate 100,148 of VWZI01004334.1, forward strand.
GGTTTAAAAGGCAAGAATAATTCTCTGGACTTGAATCAGATTGTGTCCTAGTAAGAATTACTGTAATTGACATTTTTTTGTGAAATATGGTATCAATTCAGCAAATAATTTGCTTTGTTTTAATTTATTATCTGTTCTTCAGTTTAAAGGACCTAATCTTGCTATTGAGACTCAGATTACTGCAGCTGCACATTTTATCTCTTCAGGAATCCAAACAAAGAAAAATGTCCCAGTATTAGAAAAACACACATCTAGAAGCTATCTTGAACTGCTACTGTTCCTTAGATGGGCTGAGAAAATGCAGGTTCTCATAAAGCTATAGTCAGATAAGAAATGGATGATTCCCTAAAACCAGGTGCTGTTTGAATTCCATTGATGGCAATTTAACACACTAAAGAAGGCCAAATGGGGTAAAAGAGCAAGTTCTTCATATTAAACTCATATTGACAGAGATGCCATCTCATAATCAGAGATCATTACAGTGTACAACATATCGGAACTGACAGGATAATGAAGGAAAATTTAATATTCCCATCAACTCATTATGAAGGAGGCAGGGTTCATTTGACCAAAGAGATATTAACAATGTGCCTACATCTGAAGTTCCATTACAAAACTAAGCCCATGAAGAGATGGTACTTCAAGGGCACAATTATCTCACTCTGAAAAAGATTAAATAGATGAGATTAGCTGAGATCTGAAAGTGCTTATTTATTTCCATTGAAGTGGGTTACTAGGATAATAAGCTCAGATGTCGATACTCAAACACAGAGGAGAGGTTACCCAGTTCTGAGACTGAATCTCTGATACCCTAATGTCCATCTAGTGAGATATGGAAAAGAAGTAATAAGATCTACATTGCACTAAAGCAAATTTAGCCAGGACACATATGACATGACAGTAGGTATTTCAGCATTTTGTTTAGAAAGCACACAGAACCTGTATAAGATTTTAGGAACATACAACTTACTGCGAGTACACCTGACCCTGTCTTAGGGCAATAAAATAGCTCTCAGGGTCTCAAAGTGAACTCTTAGAGTCCTCTCCAGCATTCTTGGTGATCATAGCTAGAATGACAAAAAGTAAAATTACATTAAATAATACTGAAACAAGGCCCAAAGCACTTTTGTGCAGATTTCTACTCTTTGGTAAGTAACATGGAAAATTTGACATATTCATATTGCTATATTATGCCTCCCCCACAGTATTCTGCATGTCCCATTGTTTACAATGACCTTAGTAAAGCACTTGACACTGTCTTTCACAGCATTATCCTAGAGAAGCTGGTGGGCCATGGCTTAGACAAGTACACTCTTCACTTTGTGAGTGTTACGTTGAATGGAGTTAAACCCAATTGGTACCATTCACAATCAGCGTCCCCCAAAGCTCAGTTTTGGGGCCAGTCTTATTTAATATCTTTATCAATGACCTAGGTTGAATGCTTCCTTGGTAAATTTGAAGATGACAACAAAGCAGGCAGAAGTGTTGATCTGCTTGAAGGCTCGGCGGAGGGATCTGGACAGGCTGGATCAATGGGATAAGGTCAGTAGTGCCAGGTCCTACACTTGGGTCACAACAACCCCAAGCAACACTACAGCCTTGGAAGACGATGGTTGGAAAGTGGCCTGGCAGAACACCTGGGGTTGTTGGTTGACAGCCAGATGAACATAAGCCAGCAGTGTGGTCAGATGGTCAAGAAGACCAACTACACCCTGGCCTGCATCAGGAATATTGTGGCCAGCAGGAGAAAGGAAGAGATTGTGCCCTTGTACTGGACTCTGGTGAGCCCACACTTTGAATATTGTGTTCAGTTTTAGATCTCTCACTAGAAGACAATGAGTTGCTGGAGAATGTCCTAAGAAGAGCAACAAAGCTGATGAGGGTTCTAGAGAACAAATCTTATGATTAGCAGATGAGGGAACTAAATTTATATAACCTGGAGAAAAGGAGGCTCAGAGGAGACCTTGTTGCTCTCTGCAACTCTCATGGTGGGTCTAAATAGGCCTGGACATGTCCCGGCTTGCCCAGACATGTTCCCCTGCTCCCCCACCTTTTGTGCTGAGAGAAGCAATGACAGGAAGGGAAAACGAAAGCCCTGGTTTCACCTAATATGGTCAGAATTGGCAAAGTGCCATTCTGATTGGCTGATCTATGTCCAAAGGCCCATCAATCTCAGGTGTACATTGATAAAAGGAGATGAGCTGGTAACATGAGTCTCTGCTTTGCTCTCTGCTCTGCTCTATGCTCTGCCATTAAATTCGTGCCTGCTGCTACTGCCATTGTTTCTTCTGCGTGCTCTTGGTGTTGCTGTGGCATCCTGCCTAGCCCTCTGCAAGTCTCCAGCTGTTGGGAGTCAAGAGAAACCAGGTCAGAGACTGTGCTATATCCCCAGCTTCCTGAGAAAATGGTCTGGGGGAGCGCCAATGCTTCTAATGGCTTTGAAGCTACCTACAGCAACCCCTCTGTGTGGTTTGGGCTCTGTCTGATACTATAATGAAGCCCCAGAAATCTGGAGACACTACTTTTGAGTAAATACTCAAAAGCCTCTTAGAAAATCTCCAGAAAGATTCTGTAAGTTCTTAGGTGAAGGTGAATGCTTTCTGCCTTAGCAGCAGAAAGGGGCCTCTCGAGCCCCCAAGTGGGCAAAAGGTGTAAAGAAACAAGAATCTCTTTCCAGTTTCAAGTTTAATATTTGTTATATTGTTGCTAGTTATGTTTCTTAAGTGTTCCAGATTCCCTATTTATCTCCCTCTGTATGTTTTCATGACCGTGTGAAGAACCCATGATTGTTAAAGTACTGGTTGGTAGCGAGTTTCTGAATAACAAAATTAATAATATTAATTTCAAAATTCATATCTTGCATTCATATCCAACCATTACAGCAACTACCTGAAAGGAGGTTGTAGTGCAGCAGGGATTGGTCTCTTCTCTCAAGTAACAGGCAATAGGACAAGAGGGAATGGCCTCAAGTTGCACCAGGAGAGGTTTAGATTGGATATGAGGAGAAACTTCCTTTGTGAAAGAGTGGCCAGGCATTGATCAAAGCTGACTAGGAAGTGGAACTACTGTTCCTGGAGGTATTAAAAAAAATGCATAGACATGGCAGTTTGTGACATGGTTTAGTGCAAATGGTGGTGTTGAGTTGATGGTTGGACTTGGCGATCTTAGAGGTCTTTTCCCACCTTAATGATTCTGTGACTGAATCTCTGATTACTCAGTGAATCTCAACAATAGATTCTTTTGCAGTCCCAGGAATCTCTTAGCTGACTTTCCTTTTCATAATGGCACTTTGCCTTTTATTTAATATCAGTTGTAAACACTTTGGCAACTGTATGCTCAAAGCCCTCTGTAATCTTTCACAATCCTGAAAAACAAAAACAAAACCACAAAGGAAAAAAAAACTCACAGAGAAAATAAGCATTTTTCAAATGCATGTAAATGCATAAGAGTTTTATGTGAGTTTAACTAAATGTGTAGAGTAGTTTACAATGCAACACATATGCTTAAGCTGCTAAATCAATAACAAATTCAGAAAGGAGGAAGAGCATTCTTTTCCACTGAAAAGGTGACAAAGCAAATATGTACCTGTTGGTGTGGCAGAAAATCAACTTTAAGAATTACAAAATCTTCATCTCCTCACTGATTCTGCCCTTTTGTGATTTTTTTTTTCCCAAGTTCTTGTCAGAGCAGCCTCTTGCGGAGCTCACAAAGCTTATATTGGAAGCTGTAGCTGTTTGAGCTAGATTTCTAGCTCAGACATAGAAAAAAAAATTTGGATCAGAGAAACTTAAAAGTGGAAGCTCTGAGTGGAGAGGTGAACATTCATGGGATAGGCCATACAATTGCAACAATGGATAAGTTACTACAATTTCCTTGGAGAATCAAGAGCCTTATGTCTGGAAGCACAGCTTATACCTTGCCCTTGCTGTTTCTGCTGCTTCTTCTGTCTTCCCCTCAGTGCTGTTTTGGCTGCTGCTGCTTTCACCGCTTAACTGCCACCTGACCCATCTTCCTTAAGGGTATTATTTTTCTGTAGTAGTTTATTCTCCTTATGCTGCTATATTTAGTTTAAACTATAATGAATACAATTTCATTTTTCCTGACTTTCCAAAAATCCATATTGTAGTGAATTTACTCTACCAAGGGAGGAATTCACTCTAACCTGGTACAGAAGCACTGATCAAACAGCCCTCAGGTGCAAGCTATGCTTGGGAAAACTGTGATCGTTGTTCTGAGGACTTGCCATGGGGAAGCTAACCATGGATTCTTAATACACACATAACAGATGGGACCACAGATCTTACTTTTTGCGAATAAGCATTTAGAAGCACTCTAAGGATAAATATGATAGCCTGCAGATTAGTGCTAACGTGGATTTTATGTGAACTAAACCTGTTTACCCCTGCCAAGGAGAACACAAAAGGAAATGTGAGGACTGTTTAGAACCATGCCTGACAGTGTTTAAAAACACTCTATAGAATGTGAATTTAATCTTGTGATGCTGTGACAGTATGAGAGGGATTTATTTTAAAATTAATATAATTTTTAAAATATTAATATATTTAATCTCACTGCATTACTTATTATTAATCAGCTTCTTTGCATGGTCGTGGAAAACATTACCCAGAGGAAAAACAGGGAATCTAGAACACTTAAGAAATAACTAGCAATAATATAACAAACATCAAATTATTAGAAATGGAAAGAGGTCCTTGTGGTCGACTATACTGCTTGTCCACTAGAGGAGCTCAAGCAGCTCCTTTCTGCTTAAGGCAGAAGGCATTTGGATTCACTTGAGAATTTCTTATGAAGTCTTACAGAGTTTTGCAAAGAGGCCTTTGAATATTTACTCACAAAAATATTTTCTCCGCGTTCCTGGGGCTAACTACAATTTCCAAAGACTACCCAAACACTTGCAAGGAGTTCTGTCAATGTCTTAATAGCTATTAAGGATTCTAGGTCTCCCCAGGCTCTCTGCTGGGAGAGAGGCAGACAATTTCTGACCTGATCCTCGTTCCACTTTGACTCCAGACTTGGCAGGCAGAATGTTTTCTGGATGTGCAGATGGGCACAATGTCGGTGGCACTTCTCATCACGTTGTGAGGCACTTAATGCCTTCGCCTGGGAAACTTAGGCAATGCAGTTTCCAGGTAGACTAACCCAAAGTATTAGGGCTTGTTATTATGCAGCAGGCAGAGCATGGCAGGATGCAACAGCAGAGAGTGAATAGGCAGAAGTAGAGAGAGCACATTGTGTTTGCTTGCTCACCTCATTTTATCAGTGCAGCCTGAGACTAATGGCTCTTTGGCCACAGATTAGCCAATAAGAATGGCAGTTTGCCAAACTTGACTGTATTAGGTGAGCTAGGGCTTACTTTTACCCTTTGAGGGCAGAACACAAGTGTGTAACATATGTGGGTATCCTGTTTACAAGAAAGAAGAGACATGGTGGCACCAGGCCTTTGTCTTCCTTTCCCACCTTTGCTTCTCCCAACAGCAGAAGGGAGAGGGAACAGGGAAAACATATCTGGACAAGCCAGGACATGTTTAGGCCTATTTTGGCCTTCCAGAATCAAAGGTCTTATTTTTTAACATAATGCTATGTAAAAGACCAAGAATAGTCCAGACACTGAGTAGTAGAGTGAGGGATTGATCTTAGCTGCACTTACACTGCCTGCAATTGAGATGTTGATTTTCAATCCTCTCATCTCACTCTGCAGTCAACAGAGAGAAGCAAGCATTTATACACTGGCATCTGTATGTGCCTACTGCTCTGCACTGTCCATGAGGAGAGCCCAGACAGATAGGAAAACATGAATTCCTAAATCTGCAGAAAAGTCTCAACCCACAGTCCTCTCTTTGCTATTACAAGTGGAACCAAAACAATGGATTTAGCTGCCAGTCTCTTCTTTGGCTTCTTTAATGAGTGTGTTGATGGGTTTTACAAGAGTGGCATTTGGCGAAATGGATCTAGAAATAGTATGAAAGTTGTGAATTGTCATAAGTCCAGGCACTACCAACAAGCAGTAATTATCCCTGACTGGAGTTATGGAGGTATGCATCAAATCTATACAGCACATGCTTAACTTTAAATATGCAATTAGCAGTACAGACAAAGTTAAGCACTTGCTTAAGTGCTCTCCTGGATCTAAGCCCTCTTTTTTTTAATCAACACCCACCTTCCTCTTGCCAATAGAGCTCTGATGGGAATCATTCCGTTGGGACTTCTGCAAAGGAAAAGGAAGCCTTCTGTGCCACTCTTTGGGGTCTAATGAGAAATCTTGCTTTTAAAATAACAGGAGGGGGGAAATATCAGGGGAAATTTCCCTTTCCCTTTTCAGTCATGAGTCAATATCTCTATTAAAACAAGCCATGTTTCTTTTGTTCCTTCTCTCTTAACTTGTAAAATCTAATGTAGTTTTGCAGGGATAATCTACAATTCTGTTTGGCATGCAGAATGCTAGAGAAAAGTGCATAACTGGCAGTGAAGGGAAATATTTGTACTTGTCAGCTTTACTGATTAATAAAAATCAGAGCAAGAAGCAATAAAAATTGTTCTGATGAAGAAATAACCTGACAAAAACATTTTGCCAAAAGTAAAACTCTATTCTGATGGACATAACCCATTCAGATATTTTTTTTAAAAATATGTATTTAAGTTTTTTTTATAGCTACTTAGTAATGTTGCTTTCTCTTCTATTTTTAGAGTTAGACACACTGCATTTGATCTAAGATTGCACTACACAGTGTTCAGTTTGATGGTTTACATGCACAAATTCGAGAAATCTTTACTTAATGTTCCTACATTAACTGAAACTCATATTGGGCATATGTCTCTAAAATCTGAACTCAGGTTTTAAATTATTTATCTCAGCCTGTTGAAAGTTAATAGATCAGTCAGCTGGTGAAGATGATCTTGGTTTAATCTACAATACCAATGATATTGAAGCTCTCCTATTGTAATTTTAGGATTTCTGAAGGCTTAAATATGACAGAACCCAGACAATAACTGAGTTATCTTATCTCACCCCAAAAATCTACTTCCATTTTATAAAGAAACAAAACAAAAAGTTGAAAATTAAAGGGGTTTGCCACATGCTCAAAGCTTAACTCAGGCAATTCTAAAGAGGGAAGGACATCAAGGAGACTGCCTACAATTTCCAAAGTTAAAGGGACGTTGTGAAAAATGCATCACAAGTAGCTATTTTAATTTTTGTAACATAGAAAGTTCAGTTTCAGCACAATTGCTGACTACGACTGTGTTGTGGTATAACATCCTCATGCAAGTAAAAAACCAAAATTGCTGTTTCTGTGAGAACTTTAAGAGAATTTTCTGATTTGTACCAAAAAATCATCAAAAATAGTGCAAAGTGAGATTTTAATAAACAGGGTAAGTATGTAGCATAGAAATTATTAGCAGAATTCACATTAAGAAATTCCTTGCCTGCTTCAATAACAGTAAGCAGCTGCAGCTTTAGCAAAAACAGCTTTCTGCATGGGCCTGGAGTCTCTCACTGTCATGTGTAGGGTTTGATTGTTACAGGTATATGGAGCTCTAGCAACTTTTCAGGGATTACAGGCTTCCATCGGCCTCAGAATATCAAAGGACTCAGTTTTAGAAGTAAGTTATAGAATCGCTCAGATTGGAAAAGACCCCTGGGACCATCAAGTCCAACCACTGACCCTACTCTACAAGTTCACCCCTAAACCATACCCACAAGCATCACATCTATGCAACCTTTAAACACATCCAGGGATGGTGACACAGACACCTCCCTGGGCAGCCTATTTCGATGTCTGACTACATTTTCTGTGAAAGCGTTTTTCCTAATGTCCAGCCTAATCCTACCCTGCTGCAGCTTGAGGCCATTAAATGCATTGTAATAACTTTTAAAGAGGACTCATGTCTTTTTCCTATCCTTCAAACTGCTGTTTCCTGGAAACACTTTTTCCATCCCCACCAGTGGATGGAAACACATACAGCCTATTCACAAACTCACATCAAAGGGGCTTTGATTACTAGATTACCTGGTAAGTGAAGGCAGCAGTGTGAGATGAACCTTAGAGTATAAGAAATGAGACATTAATAAGAAATTAATTTGGTTTACTTTTTACTTTCAGATTAAAAAGTAATAAATCTCATTGGTAAATCCTCTTATTTTATCATCTGGCCTACAGTGTGTTATTCCCAATTTTCTTCTTAAAGGTATAGTTACAGTCTGTATATTATTTATGGTTTGATTCTGTAAAGCTTTCTTGAAGATGTCACATGCCTATGTGACAATTATCCATTTGAGAAGACTTCACAGGATTGTCACTATTTTTTAAAAGTATACTATGAAATACATGGATACACAAAGCAGACACATTAATGTATAATTATGTTGTAATTGTTCAACCTTAACGCTGTGTTAATATAGGTTTCTTACATTTAGCATGCAGTATGTTTGAGAAAACATATGGCTCATAATCCTCTCCAAATGATTTTAGAAATGAAAAGGTGTCCTCTATTGAACCTCTGCCACTGGGGAAGGGAATGTTTTCTTGTTTCTCTGGATACTGGAACCCCACGATGAGCAGATTTGCATAACAATTAACCTCTAAAAATAATTTATAACCTCCCAGATGAGAAATCAGCTTCAGGGTGGTTAAAAGGGGAGACATTTTTTATTAATGTGACTGTTTGTATAAAAGAAGCTTCCAAGCAGAGTAGACAATTCCTCAGAATGGGACATGATACTTTCCAATGTACTATCGAGACTGCAAGGTGCTCTTTTGCTCCCATTTTTTTCTGCAGAAGCAGTAGTATCTCTCAAAAGGAAAAGGGAGAGAAATAAGCTTCCTTTATTATCAGAAACTTCTCCAGCCTAATAAAGTGTTTACAAGATTAAACACTTCATTGTTTTTCTGCTCATGCAAAAGTGCAAGGATACTCTTTACAACTCTTTACAATTACTATTCTTTACAACCCATCTGATGTTCCATTTCTGAAAGCATCTGTTGTTTTAATTTACTATCTCCCTGGCTCTAGGGTGTGGACAGGAAAAAGGAAAGGGTAGAGAGAAATCATGAACAGGAGCATTTATGATTTAGATATCCTTGTGGTTTCACACAACCAGGGCTACTCCTAGTATAATGCATTGCATCTAAGGTCAAAAACCTTTCTCCCACAGATAGACATTAGTTTATGTATTAAAATTCATTCTGTCTTACATTCTACTTTGGGGTTTTCCCTTATATGTTTCTCTGTGTTACTTAGAAGGCAAAAGCCAATGTATGTTGAAGCCAATCGCCTTTCGCTTTTATTGGTGTATGTGCTCACTTACTAGTTTTGATAGATGTCAGCAGAGTTCACCCTGATTTGTAAAGCATGCCCCAAATATCTCCCACACTAATGAAACTATTCTACACAAGGATACTTCTACTGCTGTTTCCCTCTGGTGTGAACATCTTCATCTGTGCTGGTTTGAATTAATTGGAGAATTTGAGTTAGAAATTAGACTATAGGCTGAGAAATGGAAACACATGATGTCACTTCACTCACAGCTTTACTGAGAAAGAAAAAAAAATTGTTTTAAGAGTTGTAACCCAAATATAGATAAGTCACACAGTTTCAGACCACTCTCTGGCTGTGGCTGCTCCTCTTGCATGGTTCCTTTGTCTCTGCCTTTGTAGCTAATCCTCAATAATTCTACTAACTTCTTTCTACTGCTAACCCCCCTGGCCGATCTACCTCTGCCTATCTGCTGCATCACCAGATGGTGAGATAAGATTGGGGAAGAGGGGAAAGGTGGTAGGGGTGGTTGGAAAACCCCTCTTGGGGATTTTGATCTCTGGGAGGGGTGTGGTGTTTCTGCATTACCTCTTTCACTGTATATATCTGTAAATNGGGGGGGGGCAGGTAACTGCTAAACCTCCACACCATCATCCAGCTTAGTGTAAGAAAACATAATTCTGTTTTCAGTGTCTTGATGCTTGTCTCCTGATGAACAACTTCCCAGATAATCCTCCAAGCTGAAACAGCTTCTCCTGAGACACAAAAATACATCACAAATCAACAAATATTTGCTTTATTTTCTGATGTCTGGACATTGCAAACATTTTGGCATTGTCAGCAGGAAGTTTAAGTAATCATAGTAAATGATAACAATATAACCCACAGGCAAACCAGTTGCCCATTACTTTTGGCCTCAATATTAGGAAACACTGGAAATCTCGAAAGAAAGCCTGCTATGAGATTTCATTCCTTCGTTTTGCAATCCCAGGTGATTCACATAAAGTCTGATCAATAAGCCAACACATGGCTTGTTTAGATACATTAAAACGTGCATGATGAGATTTATCCATTGAGCAGGATGTGAGTAATAGGAAGGGGGTCATCCAGCATTCTGAGTGCTCACCCAGTCTGCAGGCTGCTCTCAGAAAAGGGCTTAGTGGAGTACTTAAGTGCTGACTGTTTCTAAGAAGTATTCAGTAATATTTTGTGAAAATTTTCAGCCTGGTATCCATGCCCTTACCAGTTTGTTCTAGTTTTTATATACAATATATATAATGTATATATAAGTATGTATAAACTAGTCTTTCTTTTTGGGAGGATGATCATTCTTAGTGGCACATAATGGTTTTGTTGGTAGCTCAAAACACAGAATAATATAGAATGGTTTGGGCTGCAAGGGACCCTGAAAGATTACCCAGTCTTGTGTTCCTGCCATGAGCAGGAGGCATCTTTCATTAGATCAAGTTGCTCAAAGCCCCATCTCTGCTGGCCTTGAACACTTCCAGTTATGGGCAACTTGTTTCAAAATCTCACCACTGTTAATTAAAAAAAAAAAACCAAACAAAAAATACCTTCTTCCTTTTGTCCAATTTAAATCTACTCTCTTTCAGTTTAAAACTGTTGGACCTTGTACTGTCACAAGAAGCTCTGGTAAAAAAGTCTCCCTCCATCTTTCATAACAAGTCCTTTCTATACATTAAACTGTCTCAATAAACTCTCCCCAGAGCCTTCTCTACTCCACATTGAACAACCACAGCCCACTGGGTCTATTTGCTAGACTTCAGCACTTGCAATCCAGTGAAATGATCTACAAAGGTGTCTTTATTACTCATCTTATTAGGGAGATATTTGACAAAGTCAGAACTTTTCAGTTAGTTAAAATTACTTCTGAGTCAAATGGAAACCAGATCACTCAATCAAGACATCCTTGCCTTGATTCTATAATACAGGTACATTTATTCACCTACTGCTGGAGATTAAGAAAACACTCCGATGTTTTCCAGTCCAAGTTTCACTTTTCTCTTGCGAGTCTACCTTGCAAACTAGATTTAGTCATACTTCATTTAGGTTAACTGCTCCTTCCTGTCACAGAGCAATAAAAGTCCTGTCCATTGCATTCTAAATCACCAGTTTATTTCCTGCTGATTTGACCACCTTATTGAAATTCTTATTTTTGTTTTGGGTGGAAGAGAAATAAATCTCTGCCTGTTTTCCTCCCTGTTTCAAACATCACTGCAATTCTATCCACACAGTTATGAAGCTTTACCAGTGAAAGGCTGTGCACTAACCCAAGGCCTGTAACAGGACACCTTTCTTCTATGAAAAAGAAACATTTGGGGCCATCAATTTGACCTTTACCTTCTCATTACCTAGTGCAATACTTAACCTGAACCACACTAAGGTCACCAGTTTTACTGTTTGGGAGAGATTTGTCTGAGTGGGCAAAGGCCTGGAGAAAGGCTGTCCATTTGCTTTATGGCAGAACTCCAAGGAGAAAGTAAACTGCCACACGATCACATGGATGCATTTTGTATCTCCCTCTGTTTACACATACTGAGTGGCACTGAGTTTCAGAGGAAGCTCACCCAGATCCAGGTTTTATGAGAGAGATGGGAGTTGCTATTTTCAGTGAATATTTGGCTATATGCACAATTTTGAAGCATTTAAAAATATTCTTAGAGACACTGATGAGCAATTTCCCATCTTTGACAGAACTGCCTAAAGGCGGCAGCCTGAGAACAAGACAGTGGGAAGGCTTCTTTGTGAGGAGGTAGCTAGACCTCTTACCAGATGACCTCTCACCGAATACTTCCAAGTGCAAACCTCCCATGCAAAGTGATGGCTTTGAATCAATCCAGAGAGCATATGTAAGTGTTCATATGCAGAATTTGCCTTATAATTGAGTATTTTTTTCTTGGAAGCACCATTTTGGCTTATGCTGCTTTAAACTTGGAAAAGTCATAGAGAAATTCATGCTTAATATTAATGTCAGTGGCAAACAGTTGTTTCTGGTTTACTATTAGGTACTTGTTATGCTGTTCTTTATAGTGGTGACTTGATCTTTGTTGCTGCTGCTTGAATCCTAAGTGATACTGGCTCAACTGCAGTGACCAAGAGTTGTGCCATAGAATAGAATAGAATAGAATAGAATAGAATAGAATAGAATAGAATAGAATAGAATAGAATAGAATAGAATAGAATAGAATAGAATAGAATAGAATAAGCCAGGCTGGAAGGGACCTCCAAGATCATCCAGTCCAATCTATTACCCAGCCCTATCTAAGTGCTCTATCCAGTCTTTTCTTGAACACCTCCAGGGATGGTGACTCCACCACCTCCCTGGGCAGCCCATTCCAATGGCAAATCTCTCTGTGAAGAACTTCTTCCTAATATCCAGCCTATGTCTCCCCCAGCACAACTTAAGACTGTGTCCTCTCATTCTGTTGCTGGTTGCCTGGGAAAAGAGACCAACTCCCACCTGGCTACAACCTCCCTTCAGATAGTTGTAGACAGCAATGAGGTCCCCCCAGGCCTCCTCTTCTCCAGGCTCCATTGCTTCTACTGTTGCCAAAGTATTCTCAATCACATGTCAGGGCAAAGATGTTGTCCTTGCTTATCTTTACAGTAATCCTGATGAATGTTTGTTGGTTTTTTTTCAACAGTTCAGAATTCCTTAACATCCTTGTGTTACAGCACTAGATTCATGTTTTCCTTTTACAAAATATTATATATCAATTCTAACTCAACAAGTAAGTTTTTCAATTTAAAAAATAAGTATTTAAATTAGTGAGCTGAAATTTTGAATGGATTCTGACATGGCTGACATGAAGTGCTCACCAAGCCCCTTTCAAACATATATCAGCAGTTCTGACTAACCAGAGAAGTTTCAGTTGCCTAGGGGCTAGGAAATGTGACACCCATATACAAGAAGGGCTGAAAGGTAGATCCAGGGAACAACAGGTCTGTCAGTCTGACCTTAGTCCTGGGGAAGGTTATGAAGAAGATCACCTTCCATGCTAACAAGCAGCACATAAAGGACAACCAGATGATCAGACCGAATCAGTATGGGTTTCTGAAAGGTGTTACTTAAGTAATCTGATCTCCTTCTATGACAGGGTGACAGATTTAGTGGATGAGGAAAAGCCTGTGGATATCATGCACCTAGACTTCAGTAGAGTCTTTGACACCATTTTCCACTCATTCTCTTGGATAAACTGATTGCTTGTGGTGTGGATGGTTGTACTCTTTGCTGGATAAAAATACAGATAGATGTCCAAGACCAGAGAGTTGTGATGAAAGGAGTTGTTAAATCAAGTTAGTGGTCAGTCACAAGTGGCATTCTACAGAGATCAGTACTGGGGCCTGTTCTCTATGGTAGGTTTATTAATGATCAAGATGGCAGAATTGAGTGCTCCCTCAGTAAGCTTGCAAATGACACTAAATTAGGCAGCAGTGTTAATCTTGAGGGTAGGAAAACTCTGAAGAGGCATTTGAATAGGAGAACTCTATGGCCTGAGGCCAATGGTATGAAGCTCATCAAGGCCAAGTGCTGGGTCCTAAACCTGAGCCACAACTGTACAACAACACTACAGGTTTGGTGAAAAGTGGCTGGAAAGCTGCTCAGGGGATAATGACCTAGGGATGTTCTTTGAGAACTGGCTGAATATGAGCCAGCAGTGTGCCCAGGCAGCTACAAAGGCCAACAGCTTCCTGTCCTGAATAAGAAATACTGTGGTCAGCAATACTGCAAAAAGGACATTGAGATGCTGGAGCATGTCCACAGAAGGGCAGTGAAGCTGGTAAGAGGTCTAGAGTACACATCTTATGAGTAGCAGCTGAGTGAACTGGAGTTGTTTAGCCTGGAGAAAAAGAGACCCAGAGGAGACCTTATTGCTCTCTACAACTACCTGAAAGGAGGTTGTAGTGAGGTGGAGGTCAATCTATTCTCCCAAACAACAAATAGGACAAGAAGAAACCGTCTCAAGTCATGCCAAGGGAGGTTTATGTTGGAGAGCAGGAAAAATTTCTCATCAAAAGGTTTGTGAGGTGCTGGAGCAGCCTGCCCAGAGAAGTGATAGAGTCATCATGCCTGAAGGTGTTTAAAAGATGGGCTTTACTATCTAAAAGATCTCTTCAAATGATTCTGTGATAAGGAAGAGATATCCTACCAGCCTGGGATCTTGATGTTGTTTATAGCCTAGACATGGTTAGCCATGAGATATATCCAGATATACTTTACCTTACCAGTTCTGGAGCTCCTATTACAAAAGGGGTATGGATGTGCTGGAACATGTCCAGAGAAGTGCCACAAGAATGATCAGAGGGCTGGAGCACCTCTCCTGTGAGGAGAGACTGAGGTATTTGGCACTGTTCAGTCTGGAGAGAAGGTGGCTTTGATGTGACTTTATTGTGGTCTTCCAGTATCTGAAAGGGGCCTACAAGAAAGCTGGTGAGGGACTTCTTTGGCTGTCAGGTAGTGATGGGACTAGGGGAAATGGAAAAAAGCTAGAAATGGGTAGATTCAGACATTCTGAATGTTAGGAAGAAGTTCTTCACCATGAAGGTGGTGAGACCTTGGAATGGGTTGCAAAGGGAGATGGTCGAAGTCCCATCCCTGGAGGTGTTTAAGGCCAGGCTGGATGAGGCTCTAGACAGCCTAATCTGGTGTAAGGTGCCCCTGCCCATGGCAGGGCGGTTGGAACTAGATAATCCTTGTGATCCTTTCCAACCCTGACTGATTCTATGATTCCATGATTCTTTATAGTTCAGAGGCCCAGGATGTTAGCAGTGACCTGATGTCTGTAAATGGGCACATAGCTGAAGTTACTCAGCAAACTGAATCATGACCTAAAACTCCAGTGTGTTTGTTTCATGAAATTTGAGTGAGCTTTGATACATTTCAGTAGGAAGATCATAATAAACAATCTAGTCACCTTTATTAACGTTATTAAGATGTGTATGAGAGAAACATTACACTTTCAGTACTTTTAGCATTTTTTTCTGAAGCAATGTTCTGGTTTGAGGCTAATTGGAATATTTTAGTAAGAGAAATTAGATTATAGGCTGTGAAAAAGAATGGTAGGCAATGGTGATATCTACTTCACTCATAGGTTTGTTGAGATGAACTAAAGCAAAAACATAAACACAGATAAGACAAAGTTGCTATGGCCTGGGCTCTGGCTGTTGGTTTCTCCCTCTCCTTGGCTTCTAGCTGGATCTGTGTAACCCAACTAATCAATTCTGCTTCTAATCTCCCTGGCCAATCCTCCTAATTCACCTTACATGTAAGGTAGATTCTGGGATAAGATTGGTGGATGAGGAGAAGGTGGAAGGGTGGTTTGGAACCCCTCTTGAGGACTCTGATCTCTGGGATGGGAGTTGTGTTTCTGTATTACCTTTTTTACTGCATATAGCTTTAAATATTTTAAATATATTGTAAATATCTGCTTGTATATTGTGCTAAACTGTAAATATAAAGCTTCATTCCTTGACTTTCAGCTGGCTGAGTCTAGTCTGGGTGATTTCAAAAGTGGGGGGGACGGGGGGGGGGTGACTCCCTAACCATCACAAGCAACAACCACTATACTTTTAAAACATAACCTATTTCCCACGTTATGAAAGTCTGTTTAAAAAGAGAAACTGTGTTTCGTTTTGAAGGGATTGGATAATGCCAGGTATAATTTGAAAGATTCATAACTTCAGGCTGATCACAAAAAGGCACTCTCCAGTCCTTTCAATCTTTTTCTCCTAATGTATCTAATTAATTTAAAAGATTAATTCCTTCCTTCACATGGCCTCAGTTATTTAAGAAAATTGTTGCTTCTACAGCCCAATATTCCATTTATTCTATCCTCTCCCTACTTCCCCGGTGCTGATGAGGTTTTTCCTGGACTCTCAGTGCAAGCAAGGAAAGAGAGAAAAACAATTAATTAAAAGAAAGAAAGATAATAAAAATTAATTCAAGACTGGTAATGCAATAACACCTCTCATAACAATACCTATTAAAATCTAGTTTAGAGTATCAGTACTACAGTTTTTAATCACAGCACACTTGGCTTGCAGATGACTTCAAATCTGGCATGCAGACTGCTGCTTTGCCTAATCAAGGAAAAAGAGTGGAATACACAAAAAGAAACAAAGCAAAGTCTACCAGAGAGCTTTCTTGCTGAAGGAAAGCACTTCTTCAGAGAAAATCTTACAATGTTTATTTAGGAAAAAAAACAAACAAAAAAAAAAAAAAAAAACCCAAAAAAAAAAAAA
>VWZI01004334.1:116719-132467 GCA_013396835.1 Psilopogon haemacephalus
AACAAAACAAAACAAAACAAAACCAAACCTGACTGTACTACTTGAAACATTGTGTGGATTAATGCTGAATGCACATGACCAACACTTTAAACATTTGCCACAGTATTAGACTCCCAAAGCAAAGAATGTGAAAAAAGAGAGACCAGAAAGCTTTGATTACACTCTTATTAACTGGAATATAAGTTTAGATTGACAGGAACAATGATTCAATGATTTTGCCATCTATTTTACCAGCAAGAGCATCCATCCAGTGCAGCACAACTGTGAACTCAGTAATTTGTCCTACGAACAGGGTAACAATGCTCTACCTTGTGAGACAGTAAAACATAGACCTGATTTGTATTTCTGTTCTAATTTTCAGGTCAGCAGAGGCTGTGAGCAGTGCAGACATGATGAATATCTCTCTGTATACTGTGTGCCATTGTAATAGCACTATCAAAGGAAATATCAATTCCAAGCCAGCTAAATGGTATTGCATTAAATATAGAGACTTATAAAGTGTTATAATGAGGTCTGCATCTTGGTTTCTATTTCTATACAGCTTGTGATTTCTAATAGCTGTCTGAAATAGTTTTTAAGAATATTTCTAGGCTTCTTCTCAAGAGTGTTGTTAGAGAGGTTTCAGGTCAGCCACCCAGGAAGAGAAACCATAAACTTTGCTGAAGTGCTCAAAATGAAATGTTTGTGTTAACTCAGCTAATAAACAGCTGAAGTGAGAGTCTTTAAACCAGTCTTCCTTTTCAGTGTGTACAGAAGGAAGAATAATGACAGGATGTAGCTCAGGAGACTTGAAATCATGTACACTTAGTGCTGATGATCTTGTTTGGATCACTGGGCAGCCATTATGCTAGCTGGATACTGCCAGTTCAGGGCCTCTTGGAGTGACAGGCAGAATTTCACTAAAAACAGATCCAGAAGCCTGAGCACTTTGTAGGAAATCCTCCCCAGGCAGAGGTGACTAAGCTGCCTTTGTGCATGAGCACAACTTTCTCTGCAGGAAGAAATGTGAGGATGTTCAAGTGACAGCAGACACCTGAGCATGAGGTAGATTTGTCATCTCAGTCCCCACTCTGGGATCTTTACTGCAGGTGGTGAACCTGCAGCCCGAGAGGGCATGGTCCTCCAATCTTTGCCTTGCTATGAGGTAGGTGCCAGAGCTGATGCATCTCTGCTGGCATACACAAAAACAGTGTGTGGCTTCCCAAGTACTGCTCTGAGATTATCGTCAGAACTTCTCTGGACTCCCACGGAGCTGGATGTGTGCAGCTCCACTAGAAAGCCTTTGACAGCTGCTAGGGAGAGCCATCACCCTCCCATCTTTCCTCAGAGCCCATATTAAAACAGGGAGATCTGGACCTGGACGGCACCAGCTGCCTTGTCTGCAGTATCAAACTGGAGAGTAGGAAATTAGAATCTGCATAAACTGTGAGCTTGTAAATAGTAATAACTTCCTTCTTCATCACACATTTCTCTGAGGACTTCATAGGTAAGCATGTATAACACCCAGCTCATGCAGCGATACTGTTAATGTACACAGCTGAAGTACTGAGTCACAGGAAAAACAAGATGCTGTTACTCAACATTTATAGGAAGATTGTGCATGCAAAACAGCTAGGTGGCAACTGTGGAGCTGGAGGTGGGAAAATGTGCCCTAGCTTGAATTTGGATCCTTCACTTAACACTCTGCAGCTATGTAGAAGATCTCTCAGTCTCCTCTTGTAACAAATAATGGTCCAAAAGTCTACCCTATTACTCCTCATTATTTATTATTATTTAGCAGAAGGAACCCACTATCTCATATTGAAAAGAAGACATCCCAGTTCTTCTGTGGTTTTTTTTGGTTTTTTTTCGGTTGGTTGGTTGGTTGAGTTTTTGGGGTTTGTTTTAGAGGACTTTGAGAGGATTTCAAGCCTTTAATACTCATGCCCTTTGGCACAAGGAGGAGCAAGAGCAAGTTATTACTTCTGAGCTCATCCAGTCAGATACTGAACTCAGAGAGCACCTGGCTGCAAAGTGGACCACAGTTTGTGAAGACAAAACTCAGCCAACCTTATTTTAAATCAGAAACTGCTCCAGCAAAAGCTGTCCTGCCAGTGCTGCTGGCACCAAATAAACATTGCTGTGTTTAACATCAGGGATATATTGGAGAATTTCAGACATTTTGCAGCTGAAAACATTGCATTTTTGGAAGCTCCATAAAATAAAGATTAAAGAGAATGCTTTGCATTTGACAAAGCTCTGCTCTGTTGGAACATCTAAGTGGGATTTGTCTTACTAGCCTCCTCTTTGTGTGGGAAAGTATACAAATCACAGCATGTATTTCACCTGGTGCAGAGCTTTTGACATATTGCTTCACAGAGCAGTATGGAAATTAAAATCTTTTAGTGTAAAACCTACTGTCCTTAGTATTAATGGGCCTCCTATTCCTCTACTGCTTGAAGATAAAGTGCCGCTGGGGGACAGAGAGGAAGCTGGATATTCATGAGAGCACAGAACTAATTTCTCTGCCACCTCACTTGTCCAAAAGACCACGTTTCCCACTACTGGTGATGTAAGGCTTTAGGTCCTAAAGTTGTTGTAGTCACCTCATAGCAAAGACAGGGTAAGGTTTCAAACAGCTAAGGAGTCCATCTGCATGAAAATTGACAGTCTCCACTGAATTCTTACCAGGCAAAAATCTCATGACTTCAAAATCAGTAAGTCCCTTCACACTATGAGTAATTTTGATCTCCTGTGGTGTAATGAGCAGTGAGCTCTGCTTCGCTGTGGGAAAACTACCACAGTTTTGTTTCAGGTGCAAGTTCCTACTGTGACCACAATAAAATCATATTTTAAGTACTACAGCTTCAGAAGCAATGGAGTCTGTACTGAGTGTGGGAAGAAAGTGAGTCTGAGCTGTTAGCATGAGAGTGGAAGGCTCTCACAGATCTGGGACCATAGAGTCATTATATAATTAAAGCAACCCTATAGAGTGTACAAGGGGATTTTAAGTTGACTCAACCAATTTTCTTTTGGATTCTGCATTTAGGAGGATTTTTTTTTTCAACATTTCATTGATTGATCGTTGCTACAAATAAGGGGGGAATAAGGTGAGAAATTAATAATAACATATCAATTATTTGTAATTTGGCTCTGCCTCCCATGCAGTATGATACAAAGGTTATAAAGGTTCAGTAATTCCATTTGAGGGTTCTCCACAATGATTACAGATAGTTTGAGAATAGTATTTGGAAGACATAGATCCAAAAGCAGTAATATCACCCCACTAACAAAAGGAAGGAACTTCTCAGGGACACTAGGAATATATTGAATATATCGAATATATCGAATATATCAAATGCTGATTGTGGGAATTCCTCTTATCATCCTTTTTTTATCAGAAAATTATCCTGCGCTGCTGTTGCTGCTCAGTCCATGTGCATACAGGGGCAAAGACCCAAGAAAAAAAAAAAAAAACAACTCCCTGGCTCTATGGCTCACTCCTTTTCATAAAGGAAACTAATTTTGTTGTGTGTCACCCCAGGAGAGCATGTCCAAAAGCCCAGATAATAAGCTAGGAAGAGATAAGCATTTGTCCTCTGCCCAAACATATTTCAGCACAGAGGTTGTCCTACACACCTGGCAGGGCACATGGCTCATGCAAATTGTTGGAGCGAATCCAGAGGATGGCCATGAAGATGATCAGAGGGCTGGAGCACCTCTGCTATGAAGACAGGCTATGAGAGTTGGGGCTTTTCAGCCTGGAGAAGAGAAGGCTATGAGGAGACCTTATAGTAACCTTGCAATATCTGAAAGAGGCCTACAGGAAGGCTGGGGAGGGACTGTTCACAAAGTCTTGTAATGACAGGACAAAGAGTAATGGGTTTAAACTGGCAGAGGGGAGATTTAAATAGGATGTTAGGAGGAAGTTCTTTACAGTGAGGGTGGTGAGACACTGGAACGGGTTGCTCACGGAGGTTGTGGCTGCTGCCTCCCTGGAGGTGTTCAAGGCCAGGGTGGATGAGGCCTTGGGTGACCTGTTCTAGTGGGAAGTGTCCCTGCCTATGTCAGGGGGTTGGAACTAGATGATCTTTGAGGTCTCTTCCAACCTAAATCATTCCATGGTTCTATGATTCTATGAGTTCATCGATTCACAGACCTGGGAGGGGGGAGGTGTCTTCCCCTGGCTCAGTCTATCCCAGCTTCTGTGCTTCCTTGCTTCCCCCCATCCCAGCTTTGCAGGGGCAGGGAGGGGCTTTGGACGTATTGCCACAGTTTTACCACAACAAAATTAAAATATTTGTTAGAACAATTCAGTCCTAAATCGTTGCAGTGCCCCTGTAATAAGGGTGTAGGCTTAAAACAGTGACGTAGCAGTAGTTGGATTTTTCATGTACCATTTAATTGCATGAAACATCCTTATTTCTCAGACTTTCTGAAAAGATTTTGACCTCTTTTTCTGTTTCCTGCCTTTATTACACTGTCTTCCGGAGCACAGTTTAAAATTTAATGCATTAATAAATGCCATTAATAAAAATACCCAGATAATTCACATTAGGTGTCATGAATAATTATAAAATCAATCATCAAAATTATCTTCCCTAAAATTATGCATTTTTCCTTTTCATTGCATCATTAATTTGAAGCCTAATCCTGTATACTTTGGCCTTCCAACACTCCTGCTGATGTCAAGCTGAGCCTCATTAAATTTAGGTGTTCTGTCTTGATGGTTCACATCTGAGCTTCAGAGCTGAGTTTTTCAGTTCCTCAGACTTTCCTTTCATTTTCTTTTAAAAATCTGAGGAATCTTTGTTTACATTATCTAACACAAAAAAAACCCTTGCAGGCTCTTTACCTACAGAAAACTGTTGCTGATTTTGGAAAATATCTCTTTATGAGCACAAATACAGACTGATTGGCAATGTCTGGAGAGCAGCCCTGAGAAAAAGGACCTTGGGGGTCTGTGCTGATGAAAAACTCAACATGAGCCAACAGTATGCATGTGCAGCCCAGACAGACAACTGTGTCCTGGGCTGCATTAAGAGCAGCATTACCAGCAGGGCAAGGGAGGTGATTCTCCCCTTTTACTCTGCTCTCCTCAGACCCCATCTGCAGTACTGTGTGCAGTTCTGGAGCCCCCAGCACAAGAAGGACATGGAACTGCTGGAGAGAGTCCAGAGGAGGGCCACGAAGATGATCAGAGGGCTGGAGCAGCTCTGCTATGAGGACAGGCTGAGAGAGTTGGGGCTTTTCATCCTGGAGAAGAGAAGGTTTTTAGGAGACCTTGTAGTAGCCTTCCAATATCTGAAGGAAGGCTGGGGAGGGACTGTTCACAAGGTCTTGTAATGACAGAATAAGGAGTAATGGATTTAAACTGGCAGAGGGGAGATTTAAACTAGTTGTTAGGAGGAAATTCTTTACCATGAGGGTGGAAAAACACTGGAATAGGTTGCCCAGGGAGGTTGTGGCTGCTTCCTGGAGGTGTTCGAGGCCAGGTTGGATGAGGCCTTGAGTGAACTGTTCTAGTGGGAGGTGTCCCTGCCTATGGCAGGGAGCTGGAACTGGATGATCTTTGAGGTCTCTTCCAACCTAAACCATTCTACAATTCTGTGAGCAGATTGGGGGCAACACAGAGCATGTATGTCTTCTGCTGTTAGTAGAGGTATGTTGTGAAACGATGGCTTTCTGTGCAAAACAAATTCTTTGAAATAGATTAATACTTTTCAGATCCCTCCTAGTCATGTTGCTGTGGTCACGAGTCTTTGTTCAAGGATCTTCACATTCATCAGCAATCAACACATGTCACATGGGAGTTTTGAATTCCCAATAACCTCGTTTAAAATTACTTTCTTTTGGCTAGGAAAAGGGAGAGAAACTCTTCCATTTTATGCTGTGCATTTTCCCTTCCTAAAAGGGTGGAAAGTTGGTACCATTTCATGTTTCTCCTTGTAGTTTCAGTAAATAGATACATGGGTGCTATTTACCACTAGATTAAAGGATCTTCTGTAGTTTATGTTCACTGATTAGCTATTTTCCCTGCCCTTGACTTGATCCATGTGTAGCATCAAACCATCCATTGTTTTAAAGCTGAAAGAAGATGCACTGGCAAGTCAAAGACCTGCCATATAAATTCATTATTAAGGTAGATGGGTGTTTTATTTGGTTTTGTCAACAAGAACTCATTAAGAATTCATCTTAATTATGGAATAGATGGATAAGAGGGCTCTGATCCTCTGTCACAATTTAGTGCCTATGCTGTGCTTACCCATTCTGCTTCTGATAGGTAGCAGTGATACCCTTACTTACAGAAAACTCATATAATGTTTTGCTTACCACTCCGCAGGGAAACACCAGCAGCTTTTTGGACCTGGTTTATATTCCAGATGACTTCATCTAACTTGAGAGATGCACTGAGCTCTTCACACATGAGCATCCATGCCAGAAAACCAGACAAGTCTCTCAAAGGAGTGCAGAATAAAGAGTGCAGCCCACACTGTTATACAGAATAGTCTATGACCCTATGTGACATTTACTCTACCATAGAAAACCATCATCTTATTAATAAAAATTATTCTGGCCAACAAAGGTGAATGAAAATGTAAGCCTGCACAGGCATAACCGTGTTTCTTTTTATACAGAAAGAATCCAACCAAAAATCCATTCTTCATTTGCTTATGCGTGGGACTCATAACTAGTGTGAATTTAGTCATTGATTTGAGAGAGAAGCATTTCTGCCTATTAATATAAAAATGTCATCTTCCAGGTATTGATCTATGATGGTTGGTAAATTCCAGGAAAAAAAAAAAAAAAATTTAAATAAATTAAAAAAAAAATCGAGGCCATAATTCTTCAGCAGTTTCTAGCTATGATTTCAATTATTGAAGTGAGTTTGAATCCTCATTTCTCCCACACACATTAGGCTTTTTAAAAAAATTTCTCAGGGTGGTTCTGCATCTGTACAGTACAGTAATAAGATTGTAATAAAATTCATATTTTCCAGCATGTAAGAAATATGCATTTTTAAATTATACTGGCAACTTCATAGAAATAGTTTCTACTCATCCTTTTACTGTGTTATGAAAGTATTAATTCTTCAATATTGAGGCTGATTTTACCAGCTTACTATGCCACATGGAGTGTTTCACTCTTGCTTGCTCAGCCTGACTTGTAGCTGACTAGATTCAGTGCTTTACCTACCCTTGCATCTTTCTGGATATTTACAAATGTTAATTGCAACTGTCCTATAGTCCTGTGCTCTGTACCCTCCATGACTAAATGGAAAAAAGGTACCTGCAAAATCTGTCAGAGTGCCATGCTCACAAATATATTCTGTAAAAAAAATCAGCATAAAATATATTTTCCTTTTTTTTTTTTTAATCCTTCTAGGACACCACACAGGTAGTCAGACATCTTCAGTCTGGAGAAGAGGAGGCTCTGAGGTGACCTTATTGTGGCCTTCCAGTATCTGAAGGGGGCCTACAAAAAGGCTGGGGAGGGACTTTTTAGGCTATCAGGGAGTGACAGGACTAAGGGGAATGGAGCAAAGCTGGAGGTGGGGAGATTCAGATTGGATGTGACAAGGAAGTTCTTCACCACAAGAGTGGTGAGACCCTGGAATGGGTTGCCCAGGGGGGTGGTTGAGGCCACATCCCTGGAGGTGTTTAAGACCAGGCTGGATGAGGCTCTGGTCAGCCTGATCTAGGGTAGGCTGTCCCTGGGCATGGCAGGGGTGTTGTAACTAGATGATCCTTGTGGTCCCTTCCAACCCTGACTGATTTTATGATTCTATGACACTATGATTGAAGACCATGGCCTGTATAGGATCCTTTATGGATATATTCCCTATTTTAATTATATTTTCTTCAGCTATTTCTCTTATAAATACAATAAAAGGAACACCAATATGCTTTCCTTCTTTATTTCTCTTTAGTAATACTTGAATTCATTTTATGTAATAGTTGTCTCAATACCTAAGGCTAAACCTATGGCATTATCCATCCCTTACTCTATACCATCTCCATCACAGCCAGCAGCAATTAATATCATACATCAGTCACTGCCCATTCTCACTCAAAATAAGATCATTTTACTGCACACAGCAGACTTCTTACTGCAGCTATTCTGGAGCTCCAGCTTGTTCCAGTACAGTCTGGATCAGTCCATTACTTGTCCAAACAGTGGGCCTGTGTTTCTGCTCCTGGGGCAGACAAATTCAGTGACTCCTTCCATCACTCCAAGTGAAAGCAAACCATGGCTTTCATTCCAGAGCTCTGCTTCCAACACATCCAGCTGTTTGGGATCCTGCTGTCACACCAGAAATATAGGTGGTTTTCATCCTCTTGTAGCTTGATGGAATCAGAATACTGTGATCTACTAAAGCTTTTTTACTCTTGTGGGTTCAATTTGCCAAGCCATTGGATCTATACATTCCAGTAAACCAAACTGTCCCTCTCTTCCACCTGGTTGGAGGTAGGGACCCTCTAATTCTGACTGGAATCACTTGCATCTCATTAAGATGCTTTGGGTGTCCCTTCAGGAGGATCAGAAGCAATAGAAGTTCTCCTCATTTGGGGAGACTTTCCATTGGAAACTGAGGCAGCATTCTTCAGGGGAGAATTGCCTTGTAAATCACAGACTTACACTGCTAGAACTGAAGCAGGTTTCCCATCCCACTTCCTCATGTACTCCACATGGTCATGTAAGTAAAACCACAGGATACACCACAGTGTGTACCTCCCAGATTCTTTCCCTTGGACAGAGAAGTGCCTGCTCCTTATAACTGTAAGATGGGACCATACAGATGTGGGATAGGACATGACCTTTTTGAGTTGATGGACCTCCCAGAACAGTTCTGTCACAACTGAACACAGGCCTGTACAGTGGAAGAGAGACTTCCCTTGCATTGCTTGATCCTGGTAGCCATTTCATTCACCATTCGTCCTTGGCTGTCTTGTGCAGAGAGCCTGCAATGACCCTGATTCATCCTTGTCCTTTGCAAGACAAACTGCTTCCCTTGTGTGTTTCTTTTTCTGCATAGGGGCAGCTGATACTGGCACAGGCTGCTGTTGTGGGTCAGAGCAGCGATGGTGCTTACCAGTTCGCCTGTAGGTCCAGAGACCTTTTCTAGCCCCTGAGCACTCTGAACAGTGATAAAAAGGGCTCAATAGGCATAGGCCAGGCCCCAACACATTGCAGTGGTTTTTGTTTCTTGGGAACTTCTGGGTTGACAACATATTTTTTCAAAGTATTTTACCAGTTTGTCAGGATTTTGCACTTGTTCAGGGACGAAATTCCAAGAAAGCAGAAGTGACCATTGTCCTAAGCATCTGCCCATACCCTTTCA
Source organism: Psilopogon haemacephalus (assembly GCA_013396835.1). NCBI lineage: Eukaryota > Metazoa > Chordata > Aves > Piciformes > Megalaimidae > Psilopogon > Psilopogon haemacephalus. Next base: position 126,042 of record VWZI01004334.1, read on the forward strand.
CACACACACTGCAATTGATAATTATCCAGCCTTGGGGCAGATCTCCAGCTGGTATTCTTGGGAAAGACCTACATCACTCCAGAAGAGACCTGATAAATGGTGACATTCCACAGGAATGACAGCTTAACTGAGTGACCAGTGGAATAATCATATCATACCATGCCAGTAACCAGCACAGGAGCACCACAGCACTAAACCATTCCCCTGAGGTGATAAGTACCATGAGCAAGAGTGCACAAAGTACAGGTGCATAAGGTTTTATGTAATGCAATAAGGGCCAGGCCCCAACAAAAAAAAAATATTCAAAATTCTTTTAATGAGCCTTAATTTTCTTCTCATCATCTCACTTCTTGTCATCTCAACCCTTCTGAGCCACACATAGGGTGTCAAAAATAGACTGTCTTGGTTTAAGACAGCCCATGCTAACAAACAAACACACACACAGAGGAGGGAGTACAACAGACATTGAACAAAACAAAACAAAACAAAACAAAACAAAAAAAACCCTAAACTGAAATAAGGAGTTTAACAAGCTGATACCATGTGCACCTTAGCCTATTTCACAGAAAAACACAGCAAAAGCAGAAGCAGCATCTGAAGCCAGCTATAAAATGACTCCCTCATGTCCAAATCCTACAGTCAACTCAGCAGGAAAGACCAACACGCCAAAACTAGAAGCAGCAACAAGGACTGGATGCCTCTGATGTTACAATCCAAACTACAAGCCTCTTGATACTCAGATCCAGCCATTACTTTCACTTTAAAGCTGTCAGGAGATCAGCATGGTATCAAGTACTCATCCACAGATTCAGCTGGCTAAACCCATGACCCTTAGAAAGGTACTCTGCAGCATCCAAAGTCTCCCTCCCTCCCTACATATTAGCACAACATATTGTCCAGAAGTTGTTTATGCTTTAACTTATTACAAATTAAGTATGTTTTCTCCTGCATTCAAAAGCTAAAATTCTTTCTTATACCTTACTATAANTTGTATTATCTCTATTCTCCTGCTAATTCACAACCACCTAGACAGGCTGGAGAGGGGCACAAACCAACCTCATGAAATTCCACACGGTCAAGTGCAAGGTCCTGCATCTGGGTCGAGGCAATCCCAAGCACAAGTACAGGCTGGGCAATGCCTGGCTGGAGAGCAGCCCTGAGGAGAGGGACTGAGGGCTGGATGAGGCTCTGGCCAGCCTGATCTAGGGTAGGGTGTCCCTGCTCATGGCAGGGGCGTTTGAACTAGATGATCCTTGTGGTCCCTTCCAGCCCAAACTGATTCTATGAGTCTAAAAGAATGAGTTTCAAAAAGGCACCAGGCAACATCTCTGGTAGAAAGTTCTCTGTCAAGATAATGTTAGGTTGTCTTTTTTTTTTCACTACAACTGAATTCCTTCAGTTTTAAGGCAAACCAATAGGATCAATTAACTCCGCACTACAGAATTTCCATGCTCCTCTGCAACCTGCAAATAACAAAAATGAAAGTCTCCTCTTGATTCCTTGTGCCTAATGTTTTGGAAAGACGAAGAATTGTCATCTTTCCATTTTGGCCCGTTTCTCCCTCCTAGAATATACCAGGAAGTGAAGAATTTTACAGAAGGATTATAATTTCTGGCTTTCTCTACTGGCAGTGCTTTCTGGTCGGTTGTTATTTCTGTCAGTCTGATCCCACAGTATTGTCCCAGAGGAAGACAAGCTGAAAGGAATCCCAGTTGTAAGTCTGGGAAACATCTGATTCAGGCTGCCTTTGAAACACAGAAGATGTCAGTTCTCTGAATCGAATTGAGAGTAAGATTATATCTTTACTGGTCTAAAGGTGCACACTGACAAAAAGGTAATGAATGCACACCAGCAACCTCACTCTGAAATCCCAAGGGACACAGAGGATTCCAGTTTCCATTACAGCGTAATGAGCTACAGGAAGGCTCACAGCATTGACCTCAGCTAGACCTGCTGTGTGAGAGGTTTCTGGGCCTTGCCTGTGCTAGTGTTTTTCATGACAGTAACCAGATTGTTAACTGCATATTAAAAGCCTCTGGAAGTAGGGAAAATACTGTAAAAATCTCCCAAGATGTTCTGTGTCCTTGTATAAGCCAGGTTTCTGCAGAACGTTGTATGACTGCATATGCCTGTGTTTCTTTTTACAACGTGTTCACAGCTCTTTCTGATTTCAAGAAGAGTGGTCTTCCCTCCCTCTGGACTTCAACTGGGTACCCATACAGCTGACATAGGTAATACTACTCTTTATTCTATACCTGGTATCTGCATCTGGCCTACTTCCCCTGATCCAGGGAGACTTCTCCAGTAGGAAAAATGAAATGTGGATAGCATTCATATTTAACTCATGGGAAGACAGCTTAGCATGCTGTGCTTCTGGACATCAGAAAAACAAAGGAAAGTGCAATTTAAGCAATTAGTTCTTCCAATAGGATTATTTATCTTCATCTTCTGATTTTGTTAGACTGTGTGTTTATTGTATAAGTACGTGTATGCTTTTATACATAAAAATCTGATGGTTTTTATTAACTCTGAAAGGACTGGGGCATATTATTAAAGGACACCCCACAACTGTTACCCTCAGAATGCTAAAATGGTCTGCTTCTTCAAGTGCACTATAATGAGTCACATAACCATGTTTGGAATTCACTGTTTGTTCTTGGAGGTATTTTCATCATGTAGAGATACTTCTAGTTCAAAAATTCTTCAGGGGTAGGTCTTTAATCTCCAGTTTGTATGAGACAAGCTCCTAGCAGATTCTCTTTTCACATAGATCACATAATTCATATACCATGGGAAGTAAAATAGCCAGCTGTGTGCTTCTGCATTTTCAAGTAGGTGCTTAACCCTATGAAAAATCACATCCTGCTCTTTTTCCTACTCTGCCAACTTTTTTTTTCCTGATGTTCCTTAAGGACTGGTTTTCCAAAACAAAGAAACAACCCCGAAAAATGGGTAAACAATAAGTTCTCTCTGTTTTATAACCCACCACACCCATCTCCTCTTTTTGCAAAACAAGAACTTGAAGAGATTGCTCCATTCTTTATTTACATGAAACAAACCCACCAAATAAATATTATAAAGCCTTTCAGCTAATTTCTTTGGCAAACTCCAAATTATGAACATATTTTTACCAAGATTTCCTCCTGAGATGACAGCCTGAACTCATTTTCTCTCCCTCCTTCTCATGACTCCCCATGTTACCTCCCCTGGAGAGGCTGAATGCTGCTGATTGTGCAAATTCGAGCCCATCAGCACTTGTCCTCTCTCACGGAATTTACCCTTTGACATTCAGCTTCCACTTCCCACTTGGAGGCAGAAGTTTTGTCTTTGCAAAGCAGAGAAGCTGTTTCCTTGGAAAAAATCAAGAAACATATTATTCTGGGTGGGGAAAGAGACTCACTTCACAATAGAGAAAACCCCCACACTATATATGAAAACATAACCCGAAATTATAGGCAGTCACCTTAAAATAAATAACGACTTTTAAAATTCCTTGTATTAGTATGTACTGGGACAATAATATAGCACAAGAATTGTTTCTCTTCTGTCTTTAATAACAACAGGTTCTGTACATACATACTTTTAAAAATTACTAAGAGAAAAAGGTAGAAAGTTATAGGGACCCTTCTTTCTTGTTTTCTCTAGTAGGAGGAGCTCTCAGGTCTGTCCTTATTTGCACCTGTTAAGCCTCACTGAAATCAGTAGGGTCGAACTAATGTAGCTGATTACAGAGTTTGGCTCACAACCTGTCTCCTGTTAACTCACAACACTATCTCCCACAGGCTCCATTTGTAGGAATAGTAGCATACCCATTACTACTCTGGGGATCATAATGTTGGCTGTTTAGCCTGACAAGGAATGAATACCTCAAGATAGCAAAATCAGCAGATGTCTTCTTCCTCCTTGTAAATGTAGTTGTTTAGTGACACTGCCTACTAACGGGTACAGGTAAATTCATTTTGGACCTCACTTGCAATTTTTATTTTACTCAGCAAGCAGCAGAACACAATTATACTATTATTGTTAGTATATATATTTCTTATATATACATATAAATTTTAAAGTGTTAACAAGTTAGCTTTGTTACATTGCATTTTCCATACTGGATTAAATTATTTTGCCTTCAAATGTATAGTTTCTTTATAGGGTTTGATACTTCAAGGGTATATTTCAGTCATCTTGTTAATATCATTCATTTATCCATGAACATAGAAGAGAACTTATTTTAGGATGCACTCACAGCCAGGCACATCCTCAGTTGTCACACAATCTAGACAAAATTTTGTTTCAGATTATCTCCTCCACATCCACAAATGCTAAAATTGCAGCACCTCTCTTTCCCATCCCTATGTCACAGAGTGAAAGTATGAAGTGTAAAATAGAGCAATAATGTGAAATCATTTGTTTTTCTGACGTAAATCTGGTAAAAGATGACAGCACTAGGTTCATATTGTGCCACTGGAGTCTTTGAACCATAACTGCTTCTGACTCCAGAGGATAGTGGAGAGGCTCAGAGTATGGCTAGTGTTGGATTGCCTTTAGCTTCATTATTCTTCAAGTATCAGCATTCCTAAGGATTGCTTAGCACATTAAATTGAAACAATGGAGCATACCTGATGCTTGGAATGTTGTAGCCTGGTGTTTCAACAGCATCCTGGCTGTTGAAATAGAAATACCACAAATAAGTTGGCCAGAAGCACCAGGGAAGCAGTCTTACCCCTGTACTTGAGGCTGCACCTTGAATACTGTGTTAAGTTTTGGGCCCCTCACTACAAGAAACACACTGAGGTCCTGGGGTGTGTCCAGACAATGGCAATGGGGCCAGGGAAAGGTCTTAAACATGAGGACAATGAGGATCATCTCAGGAAGCTGGGGTTGTTCAGCCTGGAGAAGAGAAGGCTGAGGGGAGACCTCATTGCTCTCTACAGCTACCAGAAAGGTGCTTTTAGCAAGGTGGAGGTTGGATTCTCTTCCCAGATGACATGTAATAAGAGAATAAATGCCCTTGAGGTGGACCAAGGGAAGGTTTAGATTAGATGATTGAAAAAATTTCTTCACCACAAGTCTCATGGGGCACTTTAACAGGCTGCCCAGGGAAGTGGTGGAGTCAATCTACATAGAGGTATTTAAAAGATGTTTGGATGAGATTTTTAGGGACACGGTCTAACAGTTTTGTACAGGGAGTTGTTAGGTTAGAGTTGGACTCGGTGATCTTAAGGTCTTTTCCAACCAGGTGATTCTGTGATTCTGCTACAACTAGACTATGAGTGATTTGATGCATAACCCAGGCATTGGATAAATAAAGCTTTCCAGAGCTTAGTTATCTCTTCCCTCCTTGCTGAGTTACCTGTGGCTGTCTGGCAGAATTGCACATGACAGCAGGGTAGTTCAGTGGAAGCAAGTTGTAGGAATGCCATGTTCTCCCTCTAGGGCTTTTTCCTCCCTCCTCCCCCTTTTTTCTTTATTCCCAGGCTTTAGCTCAGTTATACTGATTATACAAACTGCCTTGCAGTTTTTCTTGGAAAACCATCTTGGAAAACCACAGCTGTAATTGCCATGCTGTGCACACATTTATGATCACCGTGTTCTTGAGCACAATTTGAAAGATAGATTACAGAGAGACTGAGCATTTTTTTTATGCTTACAACCTGAAGTGGCACTACTAAATAACAATAAAATTGTAATCTTGCATGTATAATTTTTCATGGCAGATCCTTATTGAAATCATTATGTAATTAATTTCTTTATCAGCCATGTGAAAGTCCAGGTAGGGAAACTGGGTGATGAAATAGAAGACCAGCTAAAATTATAAACAACCAAATCTTTTAGAGATAGATGTATAATTTCTTCTACTCCTACAGTTTCCTTGCTCTTCATTCACTGCAGGTAAGTGCTCCAAATATGAAGACTGGTCCAAAAATCATTATGCTGAACTTCAAGTACTGCAGAAGGTCTGTGGCAGAGTACAGTAGCAAGCAGGAATACCTATAATGAAGAATTCCTCATTAAAAAGCAATAATACAAACCACTAAGTATGTTTTTCTTCATTTGCTGTGTCTTTATCCATCTTCCAGAAAACTTTGCATTAGTACTGTTGTGAATCAAAATTAGGATTTTCTGAACATAGTTTCAGGCACCCAGCCAAAGTATGCTGTCCAGCTTTCACCCTATTCAAAATGTTAAAGGAAAGTCAGTCGATGGCATTCTGGTGCCACCTGTCTCTTCCTCACTGTTGTAAGAACATAGGCGTTTGAATAACAGCACCCAGAGTGCATATACACTACTGGGTATAACAACTGGGCATAACTGAGAGAGGACATATAGTGATATCTTGGGTTTTTAAAATATGCATTTAAGTATAGCTAGATAGATACCTGTCAGATATTTTCAGTTCAGGCTGGGTATTACCTAGATCAGGGTTTTGGG
>VWZI01004335.1:1132-11520 GCA_013396835.1 Psilopogon haemacephalus
TTATTATTATTATTAATTATTTTTTATTGTTATTATTATCATCATTATTATCATCATTATCATCATTATTATCATGATGATGATGATGATGAACGTTCGTTCTTTCAAGCATCTTTACTCCCTTCAACCTTTCCCCATCCCCGCCCCTCCTCTCCAGCTTCCCAACCACCTCGGCACACGCACTTGTAAAAACATCTCTCAGAGGTCTGCTTCTTGGGTTCCCCTCCCACCCCCTTCTCCTTTTGAATAGAGACTCTTCCCCAGCACAATCTAATTAACAAAAATGATAATGGATAGGGTAGGGGAAAAAAAAAAAAAAGAAAGAAAGAAATCATAGGGAAGGAGAAGGAGAAGAAGAAGAAGAAGAAGAAGAAGAAGAAAAAAAAAGTAGGGAAAAAAAGATGCTCCAAACTCCCAGGGAAAGGGGGGAAAAAAAAAGGGCAGGCAGAGGAATGTGATTTCCCAGCTGGCTGTTAGAGCTGCTCTGCGCTTCCACATGGCATTTTTTGTGGGGGGGGGGGGGAGGCAGTTCAGACAGAGGGGAACTTTCAGCACAAACAACATCTCACTCAGTCCTCTACCTCCTTCAAATCCTATTAAAGTAATTAAAAGCCCTGCCCCTGGCTGCGACCTGGGTTGGGGCATGGTGGGAGCAGAGGCAGAGCCCCAAAAGGCTGAGGTGGCAGGGCCAGGATGAGCAGCGTGGGTGCATGCACAGCTGCACACCTGCTTGGGTACCCCCTGTACATGTGCTTCTGCACACACACACACAGCTGGGCACCCCCATGCAGCTGTGCACCTCCCCGAATGTGCTTCTGCACACCCACCCAGCTGTGCACCCTCACACGTGCTTCACACACATCCAGCTGTGCACCCATACACATGTGCTTCTGCACACCCATCCAGCTGTGCACCCCAATATGTGCTCCTGCATACACAGCTGTGCGCTCCCCTCACGTGCCTCTGCACATCCATCCAGCTGTGCACCTCCCCAAATGTGCCTCTGCACATCCATCCAGCTGTGTGCCTCACATGTGCTTCACACACATCCAGCTATGTACCCATACACACGTGCTTCTGCACACCCATCCAGCTGTGCACCCCAATATGTGCTCCTGCATACACAGCTGTGCGCTCCCCTCACGTGCCTCTGCACATCCATCCAGCTGTGCACCTCCCCAAATGTGCTTCTGCCCATCCACCCAGCTGTGTGCCCCATCCAGCTGTGCAACCCCAAGTATGCGCTCCTGCATACGTACAGATGTGCACTTCCCCGTGTGCTTCTGCACACCTATCCAGCTGTGCACCCCATCATGGGCTTCTGCACACCCATCCAGCTGTGAACCCCACACCCATCCAGCTACACACCCACCCAGATGTGCACCCCATCATGTACTTCTGCAGCCCCATCCAGCTGTGCTTCTGCACACCCATCCAGCTGTACACCATCCCCCTGCCTCTGTGCTTCTGCACACACCTGTAGCTTCTCAGGCTATCATATGACAGCCATGACACCAGTAAGGCTCCCCAGCACCACTTCCCCACCCAGCATCACCACCCAGGACAGGACCAGTAGGACACCAACACCTTGCCAAGGTTGCTCTGGCACCTCCCTGTAAATCCACGCTCAGATCTAAGTCTCTCTCCACTCACTCGACTCAGGCAGTTATTTTTTAGCTCATCACACAGCTCTCATCCAGCATCCCACCTTGGATAGAGCCCTGGCCCACCCAGGGCACACAATACAACCTGCTCCACACATGCCTTGCACACACAAAACCTGCCCCACACATCCCAGGTCACCTCCCATACTCCAGTACTGACAGCCCAAACGTGGTCCAGCTCTTACTGGTGTCCCCATCAAGGCACCTGCCTGCCAGAGCCTCAGCCACCTGAGGAAGAGTAAGGTTCTTCCTCTTGGATAGAGCCATGAAGGATATTGCCTCATCCAAGCTGAGGAAGAGGAGGGCTGTGGGGAAGCACCCCAGCGTGCCCAGGAAAGAGGTGCTCATAGCACTGGCACCTTGCAGCCCTGTGAACAGCAAAGGCAGTGATGGAGCAGGAGAAGACTCCCAGCAAGGCTGTGTGGATGGGAGAAGGTCTTTAAAATAAAACCAAGCTCCCCAAACTCCATCCCTTCCGGGGATGAGCAAAGGGTGAGGGTAGAGCTGAGGAGGAAGACGATGACCTGCAGCAAGTGAAAGATGAAGGGGAGCAGGGTGAGGAACAGCTGCGGGGCAGGAAGGAGCCGGCACTGGGATGCAAACTCCCTCTCAGGACCCGAGCGCAATTTTCCGGCGGAGTTTGTGGGATGTCAGGCTGGAGGTTCCCTCCTGCCCTTTAAATAATCCAAAGGGGAGGGGGGAAAAAACACAAACCCCAAACAGCTGAAGTCCTGGGGCAGGATGGGGGAGGAGGAACTCAGCTGCCCCAGGTTTTCCCAGGCCCCATCATGTTTGTGCACAAATCCATCCCGAAATCGCTCTGCCAACGAGCGTGCTCCCTGCTGCACAAGGCTGCTTCCCACGGCAGATCCCGGTTCTGTGCAGGAAAAGCCTGCTTGCCAGCCAAAAAATTCTGCTGCTCAGGAGTAGGGAGGGAAAAAAAAACCCGCAGACAGCGAGGGGAAAAGCCACCCTCGGGCACCTCCAATCTCCTGGTCTCAAGTCCATTGTTTTGCACCCAAAGCGGAGGAAAGCATCATCCGAGGCCAGCTCTGTCCCGCAGCCACGGCCAGAGGCAGTCTCGGCACTTCCAAACTTCCTGATTTTATTCTGCCTCCATCTCGCACGGCCTCAGTACCTCCCGGCACACTTCCTGGGGGCACCTGGCACATCCGCGACAGCCTCAGCACCCACACGGAGCAAACCGCGGCCGCGGAGACAAACCCAGCTCCCGGCAGCCCCAAGATCTCTGCTGGGAGCAGCGACTGGCACAACGCGAGCAGCTTCGTCGGGGTTTGTTTAAAAGCCAGGAAGCAGCTGTCTAGGAGAGGCTGGGATCCAGGGATCCTTCCCTAGGAATGGTGCACCCAGCACCCACAGAATCACAGAACCTTAGAGGTTGGAATGGATCTCCAGAGATCATCAAGTCCGAACCCCCTACCGAAGAAGGATGCCCTAAGGTAGTTTGCACAGGAATGCATCCGCGCAGGGCTCGGGAAGGTGCATTTAACAGTTTGGGTGCTCGGGAAAAGATCAAGGCTCAGCGGGGAGGGACAGAGCATCCAAGCAGCTGGGGAGAGGGATGCTCCACACAGAAGGCAAAAGATCCCCTCCTGTGACCCGGATGAGCCACATTCACTGCCACATCCTCTTCCCAGCAGGGCATCCCACTCCAGCACCTTTCCCTGGGAAATTCGGGAGGTGATGCTTCAGCCACGGCTGCCGATGCAGCAGGAGCTGCTCCGCTCCATTCCCGGTGGGATGGCAGCCACCTCCATGGCTTCAGCATCCCGCTGGATCGCTGTCAAGGTGGCAACACAGGAAGGTGATCTGGTCCCACAGTGTCAACAAGGTGGCACCCATGGCACTCCTGGGTCATGCCAACCCGTCCAGGCTCCCCGAGCTCTGCACGTCCCTGGAGCTCAGCCACAGTGGCAGGTTCCCAACTCCCAGCAGAACATTCCTGCTTTGTGGATTGGGAGAGAGCTACGGAAGGATGAAGTGGATGGGTGGTGACCAGCACCTCTGGAATCCCTGCTCAGCCTGGGCAGCAGGTGATGCTCCCTGCTGGGGACAGTGGCGATCCCCAGCTCACAGTGCAATGACTCCCAGGAGCAGCACACGCAGGTGGCTGCTGATGCTCCAGGCCAGCAGCAACCATGCTGCAGTGCCCCAGAAAGCCACTGGCACCTTCCCACTGATGTGGGACAGCCAGCACCGTGAAAATCCAGGGCATTATTGCCATTAACGTGGTGCTGGCAGCATCCTTGCTGCAAAGCACGCTGGAAAAAATCGGTGCCTTTCCTTCTTCCTCCACCTCTCTTAAAAATATTCCTCCTTCTTTAAAAGCTTCATTTAGGATTCACCATCCTGCACTTTGCCAAGTCCCAAGGGCCCTCCCTGTGAGCACCCACAGCTGCTGGGGCAGAAATGAGCTCAAGGTAGCCAGTGCCCTGCTGGCTCCCAATGTGTGTCCCCTGCCCAGAGAGGACTCTCTGATGGGAGCAGCAGCAGCTTGGGCATCACAAACTGCTTCCTTCAGTAGGCAACCCAGAACCCCTCCAACCCAGGGCATCACATAACGGTGGGCACACACAGAGTGGCAGGCAACATTGCCCAACTCAGGCCGGATGCCCACACAGGAAACCTCAGTGTGAGCTCCACCACGGCTGCACCACAACTCCTGGCTCCGCAGACAGCACAATCAGGTCACATCATCTTCCCGTGGCTCCTTTTGAGGCAGGGTCACACGCAGCCCCCTCCTGCTGTTACCCCCCAAAACGTGTCCTCCTGGGTGCTCTGTCATCACTGGACATGGTACCATGGGGAATCAGTAGCCACCCCACACAGGGACATCAACCCGGGGGATGTTCCCCTTCCTCCTCATCCTGTCGCGGTGACGGAAGGCAGCAGCGCTGCGAGGATAGCATCAGGCAAGACACGAAGCAGACAGTCTGGGTCACCAAGCCCTGCAGGGACACAATCCACCTCCCTGCCCAGTCCACAGGCTCCTGGCATCTGCCCGGGTTGGCAGCCCCAGAAACCAGATTATTATTTTAAACCTCCAGCTAAAGCCAGCAGCTCCCTGCTCATTCCCAGCCCCAGGGCGATTCCCAGAGCATCTGCAACAGCGAGGGGCGGCGGAGATCTCTTCTGCGGTGAGAAAGGACCAACCTTGCAGTGGAAGGAGATGCAAGGAGGACAGGGGTCAGCCTGTCTGTCCCTCTCTCAGACAGACAGGCCCAGCTGCCATGCCCCACTGCAGCAACCCCAATCTACAGCTGGAAGCACAGTGGCACTGACACTCCCCACTGCGGCACCTCCTGCTCCAGTACAGCAGAGGCAAGAGGCAGTGCCCGGTCTGGATGGTCTTAGACCTTTCCCAACCAAAGCAGCTCCAAGGTTCTGCGAGTCATCAGATGTCAGCAACCTTCCCCACGTCCAGCAGCAAGCCCCAAACGAGCCCCCCTCGCCTGCTCCACTTCCTCTCTCAGAACTCTCCAGGGACAGAGCTTTTAAGGAGAGGCTCACTCATTGCAGGGAGAAAAACACTCACTTTGGCACACTCAGAAGGGTGATGTAAAAGATCTGGAGCCTGCCCTGCCAGATCTGCCCCTTGCTGCTCCCTGGGCCAGCGATCAGCATGGAAACTCCTCCACGAGAGCAAACCCAAACTGGAATTATTTTCCCCTTTCTCTCCGTTTTTCCACCCAAACCCCACCGTGGATACCTGTGCCGTGTGACCAGCTCTCCAGAAAGGGACTTCTCATCTCAGGATGTTTTAACACCACCAACTCCAAAGCCAAGGGGAAATCACCCTGGCACTGCTTTTTGCCAGCTGGCAATGCCAGTGCCAGCAGCAGTGTGGTACCTGTGTGGCGTGGGAACAAGGCAGAGTTTGATCTGCAGACGGAGCTGCTCTGACAGCCTCGAAGTTTGACCCAGATCTGGAGCTGTGACTCCACTTCCCAGGGACAAAAAAAAGACATTTGGTCAGGACCTCAGCCTGGCAGCATCAAGGGAAAGACTTCAAGGGGGTTGGAAACAGACCTCAAAAGCAGAGCCTGCTTTAAATAAAACTGGGGTTTAAAAGGGGAAATGGGAACAACTCGAACAGAGCCGTGAGCAGGGAACGACCCTGCCTGCCTGCCTGCCTGCCGCGTTCGGAGAGGGCCCGGCAGCCTCCCAGGCAGGCAGAGACCCTGTAAGAGGAGCCAAACTGATCCCTGCAGTACCTAGCACCGCTGCCAGGGTCAGCAGAGGAGCCAGGCAAGCACAGACCCTCATTCCAGCACAAATCTTCTGCCTGTCACTGCGATGAAAGAGAGATGAAAAGATCCTGGTGTGGATCCGCAGGAGCAGAGCTCAGCCAGAAAAGCCCTTCCCGGGGTTTCTCCGCTGTGCTCTCATCCCTACCCCTTGCACCAGGATGGATTTTAGGGCATTTCCCACTTGGTTTTTGTGTTTCTCTTGGAAGGCCGTTGACTGGCTCACCTCCTCTCACCAAAAATACAACAACCACCCCCAAACCTGGGGAGATTTTCCCAAGGCTGCAGACGTTGACTCTTGCTCATTTGCTCCGCACACAGCAGCAGCATCCCAGGCTCTGCAGCTCCCATGTCCCTGCCCTAGCCAAAACCCAGGTCCCCCTGCACCCAGTGCATGCCAGGGACCTTTGCTGTCCCATTGCCCAACCTCTCAAGGGGCTTCATCAGCCAGGTGTGACACACAAACACATCCCTTGAGCCCCCAGCACCACAGGATCTGCTGGAGTTCTGCAGCCACCTTCTCTTGCCCTTTTCCCAGGAGGTGACTTGAGCCCAGCCCCGAGGACAGAGGAGACACCACACCTTCAGGCAAAGTTCCAGCACCTTCCCTGCATGCTTTTAGTGCTGTTGTCCCTATCCATCGGGGTCTGCTCCAGAAACCAGCATAGCTCTGAGCCCTGACAGCTCTGCACAGGTGCAGGACCTGCCTCATCCCCTCCTTCACCTGCTTCTTACCTCACATCTGCAATGAGGAAGCAACAGCTCCACTGTCAAACCCAGACCACTCCCCAGAGGCAAGCAGCACCCTACAAACCCACCACATGCAGTGCCAGAGTGGGGCTGGAAGGATGGGAATGGGCCCTGCTGCGGGGGAGACAGGAGCAAGGCACAAGTACCTTGGACCATGGGTACTGAGAGGCTGAGATTGATGGGCAGCAAAGGGACACTCAGCAGTCCCCTTCTCCTCCCCCCCTAGCCCCAGATTGCCCCAGAGGGCAGGGGAAAACACCCCTTTTGTCTCCCAGCTAAGAAAAATCAGGTTGATTTTTGAGGTTTTAGTTCATTAAGGCAGAACATCCGTGGCAGGAGGAGCAGGAGCAGCCTGGCTCCCCAAACCCTGCTACTCTCAGCACAGGAGCAGGAGATGGGAAAGGGAGAGGGGAGACCATTCCCTGCCCAAACACCAAACCACATCTCACTGGGGAAATGCAGAATGGAAGTGGCATCACTCTGGATAGGAAGCAGCTTCTCTGCAAGGGAAGCAGGTTGAGAGTAGAGAGGAAAACAGAAATTGCTTGGGAACACTCCTGGAGAAGGGCAAAGCTGGAGAGGACACTGGGCAAATCCATCCTTGCCTCCGAGGACAGAGGGGACACCAAGGACAGAGCAGACACCACATCCTCAGGCTAAGTCCCATCACCTTCCCTGAGTGCTTTCAGCGTTTTTATCTCTATCCAGGGATGAAACCTTCATAGCTCTGAGCCCAGACAGCTTTGCACACAGGGGCAGACCCTACCTCCTCCTCTCCTTCACCTGCCTCACCTCCTTCACCAGAATCTGTCCCAGAAAAATCAGGGGGTTCTGCAGCTGTGCTTGTCACAGCACACTTCCAAACTCCACAGTTCCTGCCACAAAAGTTCTGGGACACTTTTCCTCACTCCCTAACCTTTAGTTTCTTTCCTTCTTCCATTTGTTTTTTTTTTCTTTTTAATAAGCCCAGTGATGCCACATTTGCATCTCAGATCCCAGTTACCCTTCTCCAGAGACTTTCCCTCCCACCCTGAGGTCTGACCATATCCAGGAGGGATCAGTCAGGGGACTTTGGACTCTGGAGGAAGGACCCAGCCCACTGGTAAACCTTCTGTGTGGCATGAAGCATCTCCTCTGCCCTTCCTAGCACAGAACCGGGCCAGGGATGCGAGGCCACAGGATGCTCAGCAGCACTGATCCCTGCTGGGTGTGTGGAGATGCCCCAGGAAAAGAAGGAGAGGTTCATGTCCAAGAAAAAGGAAAAAAACCCCAAAACTCAAAAAACAACTTGAGATTTATTTTGGGGCACTTTGGTTTTGTTCAAGGCACTGAGCTCCTGCACTGGTTCCAAACTGGGCTTAGGAATGATGATTTTGGGCTGTGCCCGGAGCAACCCAAACCCAAAGTCCTTGTGAAAGGGCTTCTGGTGCTGTGCAGCTCCACAGCAAGGTGGCTGCCAGGACACTGCCTGGCAAGTGGCACCCAGAAGGGACATGACACCATGTGGAAAGCCCCAGGCTATGGATGAGGGTTTTTCCTCCCCAGTCCAAGGTCTCTGCCCAAGCCTTGCTCCAGTTCAAGCCAAACTCTCGAAGCTCAACAAGAAACTTCACCCCTGACAGGTATTTCTTGCCTTCAGTTGTGCCCCACCTTGCCCAGGCCTGGCTTCTCCAGCACCTTTGTGACCACCCCAAGCCACAAACAGCCTCAGGGCCTTTGAGCAGCTCTGCAGTCAACCACCTTACCCTGGAACCAAGGTGGCAGGAAAATGTCCCCTGCCATTCCCCAACCATCCCAGCCAAGCTCTTCCATCCCCTAAGAGCTGGGGAGCCAGCAGAGAAGCCAGGAGCTGAGACACTTCTGAGGGCTCATGTCCCAGCAGGGTTTGGGGACAGTCCTGCAGCCACCAGCATCCTCCCAGCAGCACCCAGGACTGTGTGGTCAAACCTAGATCACCCATGCTGGAAACCTCATCCCACAGCAGCCAACTCAACCAAGCTGCCATGATCTTGGTATGTGGTAGGAGGCACCACACCAAAGCACAAGCCCGGTGCAAGCTCCAGCACTGGGCTGAGCAGCAGGGGCAGAAAGTCACTGGGCAAACACATTCCCACTGATGGGCCACAGTGGACAACGTGTGGGAAGAGAACCAAAGCCAAGGAGGGCACCAGGAGGAAGAGATGCTCCTGGGTAGATGAGATCCCAGCACATCCTTCACACAGGAGCACAAGTCCTGGCTTTGTGTTTTGCAGCAGGCAACCTACCTGCTGTCCCTCTCCTAAGGCTGAAGACATCTTTTACCAAGCCTGGGACAGCTTCTCCTAGGTGGTCCTAGTCCAGATCTGGCTACAAGCAACCCAAATCCAGGCCCTTCCCTGGCTTGCAGATTCACAGTAGGCAGGCTGAAAGGAAATCACTCCCCTAAAATCTATGTTTTAAAACCAAAAGCTGGAGGAAGCAAGCAAACAGCCAGAAGAGTTGGGGTCAGAAAGGAAACAAAAATCACTCACCTAAAATCTACATTTTTTGAAACCAAAAGCTGGAGGAAGCAAGCAAAGGGCCAGAAGGGTTGGGGTCAAAAAAGAAGCAAAAATCACTCACCTAAAATCTACACTTTTTGAAACCAAAACCTGGAGGAAGCAGGCAAATGGCCAGAGGGGTTGGGGGCAGAAACTCACCTAAAAGAAAATCGCTCACCTAAAATCTACACTTTTGAAACCAAAAGCTGGAGGAAGAAAGCCAAAGGGGCTGGGGTCAGAAAGAAAAATAAAAAAAATCACTCACCTAAAAGAAAATCGCTCACCTAAAAGAAAACCACTCACCTAAAATCTACACTTTTAAAACCAAAACCTGCAGGAAGCAAGCAGACAGCCAGAGGTTAGGGTCAGAAACTCACCTAAAAGAAAATCGCTCACCTAAAATCTGCACTTTTTAAACGAAGAGCTGGAGGGAGCAAGCAAATGGGCAGAAGGGTTGGGGTCAGAAAGAAAATAAAATAAAATAAAATCAGTCAGTCACCTAAAAGAAAATCACTCGCCTAAAATCTACACTTTCAAAACCAAGAGCTGGAGGAAGCAAGTCAATGGCCAGAGGGGTTGGGGTCAGGGCTATGGTGGCCCCTGGCCCCTGAGGCCACTCTTCAGCACGACCTTCAGCTCAGCCCTGCCCGAGCGCTCGCAGCCCCGCTGGTGTTTTTATGCCTTTATTAGCCTCGGAGCACTTAAATCCCACCCGATAAAGCCAGCTCCAGCAGCGACCTGCCAAAGGTGTGTTGAAATCAGTCGTTTCCACACCTCCTGCTCCAGGAGAGAAGCTCATCCCGGCCGCTTCCCGACACAGCCCCGGCGTATAGAACGGGAGCGTCGCTGTCCGAGTGCCAACAGCCTCCGGGGGTGGCATCTCCCCGAGCCTCTGGGGCTGGCAAACAGCCCATGCGACACACTGAGCATATACCCATCACACCAAGGCCTTCCTCGTCCTCCTCCCTCCCTGAGAGGCTGCAGCTCCCCAGCCATCCCCATCCACGTTTCGCGTCCGCCTGGTGCCAGCTCCCCGCTGAAGCCGATCACGTGGAGGACGTTTGCCAGTGAAGCAGAATAAACAGCATCCAAAACACCTCCAAACGAGGGCACTCACTCGCCCCGGGATCTTTTTTTCTTACTCTGGCACCTTAAAACAAAATATTTTTTTTCTGCACTTTTCCCTT
>VWZI01004336.1:19471-37658 GCA_013396835.1 Psilopogon haemacephalus
TTTCAGTTTAACTGCTGCATAATTTTGAGTGTAAAGGTATAACTCATTAAGATCTCTTTAGATCCTAGATAGAAGACCTACAAATAGTGATGTTGATAGGGGTCACTCACACACCCTTAGTAAGTTCTCAGCGTTTGTCACAATGTTTTATGACTAGGAGAGGGTAAAGCTAATAGTGGCTTGAATTAGTGCAGTTTAAAGTAATTTCTCTCTTTCTATTGCTTTTGAGAGGCCCCTGCCTTGACATGTGACAAAATCATTGAAGTCACGTGAAAGATTATTAGGATGAGAGAGGAAAAGTAGTAACTGTTAGAAGTCACATATTGTTAAAACCTTCTACCTTCAGAAGTGGATTTCTTAAAGCTTCACTCTGAATTTTTTTTTTTTTTTTAAAAAGACAATAATACAGGAGGTATAACTGTAGACTGTAGAAAATAATTGATCTGGAAGAAATCTGTCTAAGCACTTCTGCCACATCATATTCATGCAATAATCTTTCCAGGGCTTCTAGAGTTCATAACAATATTAATTTTCAATATAGAATACAAGCTGAAAGAGTATTTTTCTATTAACTTCATCTAAATCCTGAGAAATATTTTCTAGCTGGTTATACTTACAGGTCCTGAAGGGTCAGGTTAGTAGTTTCAGGTTTTAACAGAGTTTAGATTTTGCTTCGGTTAGGTTTCCTCTGTTGAGTAATTATACACAGTAATAAATGTTTGGGTGTCTTAGGGACTATTAGTCCAATATCCCTTCTAACATAGGTACACCTAGATCAGATTGCACAGGAACATGTCCAGATGGATTTTGAAACTCTCCAGAGAAGGATGCTCCACAATCACCTCACCTAGAATTTAGTAAAGTTTTTGACACTGTTTCCGATGTCATGTTTCTGGATAAGCAAGCTGTTCGTTTTGCTAGATAAAAAACTGTCAGGATGTCCAGTTCTAAAGAGTTATGGTGAACGGAGCTAACTGGTGATCAGTCGCATGTGGTGTTCCTGACAGCTTAGAAATGGATCTAGTTCTTTTTAATGTTTCAGTGAATGATTTGGACAAGAGGATTGAATGCAGCCTCTGTAAGTTTGCAGGTGACACCAAGTTTGCCGGGAGTGTGGGTCTGTTTGAGGGTGCATTGAGGTGTTGGAGTGTGTCCAAAGAAGCATTAACGAAGCTGGTGATGGGTTTAGTGCACATGTTTTATGAAGAGTGGCTGATTTTTTAGCCAGGAGAAAAGAGGCCAAGGAGAAACCATTTCATTCTGTGCAACTCCATGAAAGGAGTTATTAGTGAGGTGGTGGTTGGTCTTCTTGATAACTGACAGGATGAGAGAAAATGACCTTGAGTTTTACCAAAGGAGGTGTTGATGGAAACATTTCCTCACTAAAAGAGTTGTGTGGAATTACAAGAGGCTATTCTGGGAATCGCTTGAATCATCATCCCTGGAGATATTTAAAAGATGTAAAGGTACAGTGCTGAGGGACATGATTTAGGGATATTTAATGTATGTTATGATGTATCTTTAAAGCTGGTCTTTCTGATTGCAATAATAGGGCTGGCTGTAGCTTTGTGGGTGGAGAAATTGCACACTGCTGCTTTAAGAGCACATTCCTCTTCACCTCAGAGAAGGCTGAGGAGGTCCGGGTCTGAGTCAAACAAGATAGAGCTGTGAGGGGATGGTCCCAGTGGCAGCAGGCACGGCAGTCAGAGGTGTGTGCAGGGAGCAGCAGGCAGTTTCAGGTGGTGGCAACAGAACCCCTTGTTCCAGTGAGTTGTTTGGGGACCAGGGAATGCACTCACACATGGGTACTCCACTCTGGGTACAGTTTCAACACTTTATTATAGCTCAAATACTAGAATCATAAGGAGAAAGATATACTGGAAACTACAATGCTTATAGCTCAGATACTAAAGTCATAGAAAGAGAGGTATGTGACAAGGAATGCTGAGCAACTCTGTTGATCAAAGAGCAGGTTATACTCACCCTATCCAACTGACCAGCAAAACTCCTGAGATGTGTAGATTGCAGGGCTAGCCAGCACCCATCTTCTTAAGGCAAGTGTCCCCACTGAGAACTGCACTATTATGGTTGTCTTAACTGGTGCCATTCCAGCACCATCTAGGCTCTCAGAATTTATGGGTTCAGAGTTCTGTGACGTATGGCCAGGATGGAACTGTTTGAGCCAGTCCAGAGGAGGCCAAAAAGATAATCAGAGGGCTGGAGCACCTCTGCTATGAGGACAGTCTGAGGGAGTTGGGACTTTTCAGCCTGCCGAAGAGAAGGCTTTGAGGAGACCTTATAGTAACCTTCCAGTATCTGAAGGGGGCCTACAGGAGGGCTGGGGAGGAACTATTCACAAGGTCTTGTAATGACAGGACAAGGGGGAATGGGTTCAAACTAGCAGAGGGGAGATTTAAACGGGATGTTAGGAGGAAGTTCTTCACGGTAAGGGTGGCGAGACACTGGAACAGGTTGCCCAGGGAGGTTGTGGCTGCTCCCTCCCTGGGGGTGTTCAAGGCCAGGCTGGATGAGGTCTTGAGCATCCTGATCTAGTGGGAGGTGTCCCTGCCTATGGTGGGGGGTTGGAACAGGATGATCTTTGAGGTCTCTTCCAACCTAAACCATTCTATGATTCTATGATGTCCCAGAAGGCCGAAGGCAGGACAACAGAGCTCCTCCTTTATTCTGGAATCTGTCACATACCATCTTTCCCTACTGCTCATGCACATACCTGCAAGCCCTGTTTCCCCTGGATCTTATCTCTCAATGACCTAGTGATTATTGGCCTGTTGTAACTTCTGATCAGAAACACACTAACTCTTCCCTCTTACACCATTATGGCAAGGGAGTCACAAGTTGCAGCGGTGAGAGACGCCAGCAAACCCTTCTTGGGAGGCATGCAGAGTGGAGAGGGAGATTGGGCTGATGGCATGGCATCACCCACGCATGCAGATAATGCTGGGTGCAGCACTGCACTGTGTGTGATGCCTATAGGTGCCATTAGCCAGGCTACTGAGGTAAAGGGATTTCTGGCCAGAGTTCCACCCGTGTCTGCCGTTATGGAGGCGCAGCCATGTCTGGCTGCTGTAGCCATCATGAGTGAGGCAAAGGCATTTCCGCAAGTTTCCAGCTATTGTGAGTCAAGAGGAACCAGGCTAGAGACTGTGCTATATTCCCAGCTTCCTGAGAAAAGAGTCTGGGGGAGCTCCAAAGCTCCTAACATCTTTCAATCACCACCACCACCGCCTCCACGTGCTCCATGTGCTTTGGGCACTATCTGGTTGCAGCCCCGGAAATCTGGAGAGACCACTTTGTGAGTAAACACTCAAAAGCCTCTTAGCAAATCTCTAGGAGATTCTGTAAATTCTTAAGTGAATCTGAGTACCTTCTGCCTTAGCAGCAGAAAGGGGCCTCCCGAGCCCCCAAGTGGTCAAAATGTGTAAATAAAATAAGAACCTCCATTTCAAGTTTAATATTTGTTATATTGTTGCTTAATTGTTCTAGATTATTGTTGTATGTTTCTTAATTGTTCTAGATTCCTTGTTTATCTCCCTCTGTAAAATGTTTTCATTACTGTGCAAAGAACTGATTATTATTAAAAGTGTTGGTTGGTAGCGAGTTTCTGAATAACAAAATTAACAAACTATATTAAATTTCAAAATAATATCTCGCATCCATATCCAACCTTACAATTGGGAATGAGTCCAGTAACCACGGAGTGGTCTGCTAAAGATGCAATTGTTCCCAGTAATGCTGTCAGCTCCCAGGCACCATCTGCTTCTACTGGACGAGCAGTGGCTGTGGCTAAGATTAATTCTAATCCAGCCCCTTATGTTGCTAAAGCTGCTTCTTCTATTTCTCCAACTAGAAAGGCAAAGCAGAAAACTGTGAAACCTGTGTTAGATGACAGGTATTCCCTGGAGGGTACTTCTAAAACCACAGTTTTTCTAACTCCAGCAAAGGGAAAGGCAAAAGATAAAACTCTGACATGCTGATTTGAAGGAAGGAGAGGATGCAGAGTATGCCTAGGCCTAGTCCACTTGGAAAATTAGATGAGACTGAGAAGGATCAGGAGAAAGTTAATCTTAGGGACATTGCTAAGGTATTGCACCTGGGTTGACACAATCCCAAGCACAAATAGAGGCTGGGTGGCGAATAGCTGGAGAGCAGCCTTGAGGAAAACAACCTGGGGGTCTGGGCTGATGAAAAGCTCAACATGAGCCAACAGTATGCATGCACAGCCCAGACCACAACTGTGTCCTGGGCTGCATCAAGAGCAGTGTGGCCAGCAGGGCAAGGTAGGTGACCCTCCTCCTTTATTCTGCTCTCTTGAGACCCCACCTGGAGTACTGTGTGCAGTTCTGGAGCCCCTAACACAAGAAGGATGTGGAACTGTTGGAATGTGTGCAGAGGAGGGCCACAAAGATGATCAGAGAGATGGAGCACCTTTGCTATGAGGACAGGCTGAGAGAGTTGGGGCTTTTCAGACTGGAAAAGAGAAGGCTTCAAGGAGACTTTATAGTAGCCTTCCAGTATCTGAAGGGGGCCTACGGGAGGGCTGAGAAGGGACTATTCACAAAGTCTTGTAATGACAGGACGAGGGACAATGGGTTTAAAGTGGTGGAGGGGAGATTTAAATAGGATGTTTAGGATGTTAGGAGGAAGTTGTTTGCAGTAAGGGTGATGAGACACTGGAATGGGCTGCCCAGGGGGGTTGTGGTTCCTCCATCCCTGGAGTTGTTCAAGGATAGGTTGGATGAGGCCTTGAGTGACCTGCTCTAGTGGGAGGTGTCCCTTCTTATGGCAGGGGGTTGGAACTGGATGGTCTTTGAAGTCCTTTCCAACATAAACCATTCTATGATTCTATGACTGAAGCCACAGTATAGTGATGAGGACCAGGGCAAAGGCTATTAGAAGGGACATGGTAAAAAAGATGAAGGTTCTGAGAAGTTTAACAATGACCTTAAGAGACTATTAACACCAAACCAAGGGGAAGAAGACTCAGATGATGAGGGTGATATTCAGAGTTCTAAGGAACTGAGGAAGGAGATCAGGCAGATAAGGAAAGACTGTCAAAAAGAGTCAGGAGAAAAAAATTCTGAGTTGGTCTTCTGTGACCAATTTAGTGAGAACATGAACAAGTAGGGTGGTCAACCTACTTCAGTTCTTTTGAAAAGATTCAGGGAACTGCAGATTGGCAGGAACAGTGGCAGCAATGCCAGAAAGTCAGCTGTCACTTCTTTAGCTCCCCATAGCAATAGCAATTATTCTAATAATTGTGATTTCTCCCACCACACCACTAATCATTGTGTACACTCCACATGCCATGTTCAGCATTAGGGGGGCCCTGCCTCTAGTCAGGAGGAGGAAATGGATAGTGTAGAAAACTGAATCTGTGGGAATGCATTCTTTAGGTGGCCTGGCAGTTCAAAAGTTCTGAAATAGAGGGCTTTAGTTGATACAGGTGCTCAGTATACTCTATTGCCACCAAATTGTAAAGGGAGAGACTTTAAAACAGTTTCTGGAATCAGTGGTGGAATTCAAGATTTAACTAAGTTACAGGCTAAAATAAGTCTAACTGGTAAAGAGTGGAAGAAACATAATATTGTAACTGGTCCTGATACGCCTTGCATTCTGGGAATTGACTGGAGACAAGATTGTTTCAAAGATCCCAAAGGTCATAAATGCTTTTGGAATAGCATCCATAGAAACTGAAGATGGTAAATTGAAGTCGTCTATTAGACCTGAACTCTCAGATGAGTCTGCAGCTGTGGGACATCATGACATAGAGGATCTGAAACTGCCAATTACTACTCAAACTGTGCATCACAGGCAGTATGGAACTAACTGTGACTCTTTGTTGCTCTTTCATAGTCTGATTCATCAACTGGAAAGTCAGAATATCATTGGAGAAGCTCATTCACCTTTCAGCAGTCCAATCTGACCCTTGTGCAAGCCTAATGAAGACTGGCATCTCACAGTAGACTTTTGTGCCCTCAATGAGGTGACTCCACCCATGATCTCAGCTGTACCAGACAGGCTGGAACTCCAATATGAGCTGCAATTGAGGAAGGCCAGATGGTATTCTACCATAGACATCACTAATGCTTTCTGCTCTATTCCCACAGCAGAGGAACACAGGTCTTAGTTTGCTTTCACCTGGAGACGAATCCAGTACCAGTTTGTCATGGTTTGAGGGGTTCCAGGTTATTCCAGAGTCCGTAAGAAAACTATAGAGACCACAATCCATTCCAGGGGATGAATTAGTTGTCCCTGGATATCGTAATTATGTTATTCTATCCCATAATCCTGCAACACCTTAAAAGTGGACAGCAAGGTCAATTCATTCTCTTTTGTCTCTGCCTCTCCATCTTCTCTAGAAGGATCTTACCTGGGGAGCAAGGCCTAAAAAGGAGACAGTGGAGGATGAGACAAAATGAGCACTGGGGTTTTAGTGGTGGTTTTTGTTTCGGTTGGGGGGGGAGGCAGGTTTTTAGGGGAATTCTCATATATCATGTATCTGTATTATGAGTTAAGGATTTATGTATGCTGTATCTTTTCCTGCACATTTTCAAATACCTTTCTTTATTTTCATCTCCAATTCAGTGAGTCTTATTATTGTACTTTCATTTTTCCTTAGAAAAAGAGTAAAGTAGAATAATCTCAGTCTGTCATGCTCTTGCACAAAAACTACAACAGAATAATGGGGGAGAATGTGGGCAGCATGGGACAAATTACCACAGAATTACTGTATGCCAGATAAATTGTTCTGAATTGGAGAAATAGAGACTTGGTTAAAGATGGTGCAGATTCCTGGCATAGTGCCGAGCAGTGTGATCCCAGAGTAGAAGGAGACAGCAAAGCTGGCCACTTTGTGTGTTTCTTCCTTCCTAGCATGCATTCACAGGATGCAGAAATGCTGGTGGCTCTCGGAGCTGCAGAGCAAACAATTCCAGCCATACTGGCTGCCAGACTCCCAATTCCTGACTCCAATCGGGTGCCACCCAACCCAGATATTTCAAAGATGGCACTGGGTGAAGTCGGCTCCACCCTTCTCACTGTTCTGGTGGCAGTCAGATTGGTGATACAAGTAATCTGCATCCTCTGGCTTAGTGTAACCACTCTCCTTCCTGGTGCAGGGCCAGTGATGCAACCAGATACAGCCATGCTTCTGTACCTCGTCTTCCCCAGCACACATGCTCTAGCAGCAGCTGCCAAGGGCAGAAATCCCTGTGTGGTGCAAGTTGATTCCAAACTTGCTTCTAAGGTTAAAGTACCAGGTGGTGGCAATTAATTGCTTATCCTCCTGTGCATTTAGAACCATCTTGCAAAGTACTGCCAGTCAGAACCAGCAACAAACAGCTACACAGTCCTGCCCATCCCTGCTGAGTTCACAATGGTGGCAGATATGGCAGTGACTGCCTTGGTTTTTATCACAAGCATCAAGACATGCCACGAAGGTACTTTCACAGTACTGGACCCCTTTCTGGTCAATATAATGGCAGTATCCATGAATGATCCTAACCAGGTAATGCCTACCAGTGCCACTGTTCCCGTAGTCCTTTTCCATTTCAACCACCTGTTTCTCATCCTCCACCTGAACCTCCCCTTCTCTTTTTCATCTGAAGCCTGATGGGGGGATGGAGAAGTAGGGAACTATAACTAAGCTTAAGAAGCATGATGGGAGATTTGATAAGTTGGAGATGTTCGTGTTTACATTAGGGAAGCAGAATGATGCTCTTCCTTTTCCTTCTGAATGGCTTTGTATTTCAGCTGTCAGAAGCCAGTGTATACCTGGACTGTACCAATTACAGGAGGCACTGTGGAACCTACTACCTGACCACTGTTGAAAGCACTGAACCAGTGGTATAATAGGTCCACTTCTTAGACTTATTATCTTGCAGCCAGAACAACAGAGCCGTTTCATAATAACACCAGGGGTGGTGTATCACCTGGTGCATGAAAGGACATACATGAATACAGCTCTTGTAGGTACCAGAGCTCAGGTTACTTTTATCCTCCCTTAAATTATGTAGGTAGCAGAATCTATAACCATAGTAGTGCTAATGTTTGGTCTTGAGTTTACTATGTTGCAGGCTTCAGATAACCCCACCTACATTTGATGACAGATTGAAGAGACGGAACTTATCTGCAACACAGGTATCTTCACTCCTGCATGCTTTGGAAGCTGACAAGCCCTCGACTCAATTACTCTAGGAGTGGAAGGGGTCACTAAGCGCTTCTATCTCAAACACCCCCTGGGGTGGAAACACACCTTACCTGTTGCTCCAAGGGCAGAAGGGTCACCAAACCTGACTGCTTCTAGTTTGAATACCCCCTGGGGGATGGAAGCACACATCACTCAGACTGGTTATGGAATGGTCCAGATTGCATGGGAATAAAATGGAAATCCAAGAGACTCTTCAACCAGCAGCAGTATATGTGCATTTTGTTGTTTAGTGGTAGAACACCTGCTTGTTATGTGGGAAGGCCTTATTTCATTTCCTGCCTGGTGCACACACTGCAAAGCAATCCAATCTGACTTTGAGTGAGAACAGACAGGAACTGGTCTGCGATGTCCATTGTTCGATATTCATTGCTACTTTGCTACTTAGCATAATGCAGATCTAGAGAAAGTTCCTCTTGCCTAATGCAGAATCCATTTGGAAAACTGTACGAGTTTTCTCTCTTCTTTTGTTAGTTTCTGCTAATGTTCTTGGTCATACTTATTGGGTAATGTAGAAATCCATCACATATGGTGAAATTCAGTGTATTGCACAAAATAAGTTAATGCAAGGAGCTCATGATGTGCATAAGTTATTTCAAGTTATTTTACAAGTAACTGTGGCACCCACAGAAAACTCATCAAGACCTCATGTGAAGCCCTCACCATACACAAATAAGAACCACATAAGCCCTCTGAAATTCTGTTTAATCTAATCTGATAAGAACAACTGTTTCCTGATGCAAACTACTGATAGGCATGTGATAGGTGAATTGACTTATCCATGGATGCTATCACCCAAGTCATACATGACTGTGACATCTGTGTTGCTATTAAGCATGCCAAGCAAATCAAGCCCTTATGGAACGGTGAATGATGGTCAAAGTACAAGTATGGTGAAGTGTGGCAGATTGACTGCATCACTTTACCTTGTTCTTGTTCTGGCAAGCAATATGTGCTAATGATCATAGAGGCAAGCAGCAGATGGCTGGAAACCTATCCAGTTTCATGTGCTACTGCATGTAACACCATTCTTGGTCTGGAAAGACAAATCGTGTGGAGACCTGGAACTCCAGGGAGAATCAGGTCAGAAAACGGAAATAATTTCAAGAACAATCTTTAAAAAAACTGGGCCAAAGAGCACAGTATTGAGTGGATCTACCACATACCCTTCTATTCACCAGCTTCAGGAAAGTTTGAACCTACAATGGTTTGCTGAAAACCACCCTAAAATCCACGGGGGGTGGAACTTTGAAAAACTGGGGCAAGCATTTAGCACAAACAACCTGGTTGGTAAATAGTAGGGGTGCTGTAAATAGAGCAAGACCTGCACATTCAGATTTGGTACAGACAGTGGATGGTGATAAAGTTCCTGTAGTATGTGAAAATAATCTGTTAGGAAAAACTGTTCGGGTATTTTCTTCTTCAGACAAAGAGAAATCTGTCTGAGGGGTGTTTTCTGTTGAAGATCCTGGTCACACATACCAGGTAATGCAAGAGAATGGTGAAATTCAGTGCATTCCACAGAGAAATCTAACTTTAGCTGATAACAGTTTAAATTCAGAGTGTATAATATATGCTGTTACTAGTTTCTGTTTCCGGTACAGTGTGGCATCCAAAGGATCAATCCACAGGGAATCCATGGTACATAAGTACAGACTCTGGGTCACCTGGGAGTCTCTGTTCCTGTGTCATCTGTGAAGAGACAAATAATTTCCTGTTTTCTGAGTTGTTGAATCAGCTACATCAGAGATAGCTGGAATGAAGAGTAAACTGAAAATATAGATTACTATTCTTCATTGAAAATATTGTTTTAGATTAGACAGCTACAATTTTATGCAAACAATGAATGACACAGAAGGGGTGAATTGTAGGAATTTAAGGCTTACTGGAAAATTCCAATAAGACAAATCAGGACTTTCCTGAAAGGTCAGTGAGGAATGTAAATAAATTATAGCATTGGTTGTAAAAGAATGATAATGTCTGTATTATTCATTGGTTTGCTAATAGGGATAAAATGGCAACATATAAACAGCCTCACCCTCTTGGGCTCTGGGCTATGTCAATGTTCCTTTGCCTTTCTGACTCTCCCACACCATGTACTAACTTTTTACTGATAACATGTTAGCCTTGCTGGTTTTCTGTGTGAAAGGAGAAAAGAAGGTGACCTTGGTCCCATCTGGGCTTTCTTTGTCCAGGGGGTAGCCTTGCATTTCTGTATTATTTCTAAACTAAAAATAATTGTAAATACATGTAAGTGTATTTTGTATACATGCTTGTAAATTTAGATAGCTGTAAAATATATCTTTATCTTACTTCCAAGCTGTCTGAGATGGTCTGGTAAAATTTATTTCGGGGGTGTGATTTCCAAACCCACCATAATTAGTCATGATAGGTTAATGGTTAGATTTGATGATCTATAAGGTCTCTTCTGACCTGAATGATGCTATAATCCTCTAATACAATATGACACTGATGTAACTGACATACTTGATCCTGCTGTTTCTTGTAATGTATAATTTACTGCAAAAAAGGTCTTTAAGAAGTGTAATAGATATTGTATCACTATTTATTTCACTAATATTCACTGGGTAATACTCCTCAGTCTTTACATATAATTACCTCTGAAGTAACACACAAGGGATTAGGATTCTTCCATTGCTATAGATAACAAATGTATGTATGAGCATCCATATTAAGGAGATGTGGTGTCAAAAGTATTTTTTGTTTTAATACTAATAACGGATTTTCCTCTTTCTTGTCAAAGATGCCATCATGCATCATATTTTCCTCAGTTTTACTTAGAAGTGCTAGAATTGTTTCTCATTTCACTGTTTGTGCATTTTCTTGGGATATTAGTGTCAATTATGCTACACTAGAGAAAATTACTGTGCATTTATTATTCTTAAATAATTAAATAATTTAAACGCATGGCATATTATGATGCACTGTATGTTAGTCAAACACAGCTAAGATCAATCTATGAATCTAGGATGACTAATTCTGTCCTAATTATGCCCTGTTATCCTTACCTATAACAGAAATACTTTTACTGTAAATTTATCATAGACATTGAGACTTTATTCTAGAGACATCAGATCAAACACATTGTCCTGGTAGGACATAAATCCTGCCCAAATTTGTTCAAACTCCTGCTCTTTCCCTCCTGTAGCAAGGCCCTGGAGTTGCAGGTGAGCAGACAATAAGGGTTTGAACAAAGAAAGCCTTGTGGCACATGACCAAGTCAGGTGTCTTGTGCTGTCTCCCAAGTGCTAAGGTGGACACCTAGGTGCAGGACTTTGAATTCATTGGCCAAAACAATGGACACTAATGCCTATTGGCCAGTTTCACCCTTCAAAATAGTGTATTTAAGGAAGGGTGATTTAGGACCGTTCTCTCTTTTCCTTCTGCCTCCACTTGGACAGGACATCTATTTGCACCTCTTTCACAGCAGCCACGTGTTTGCAGCATGCATTGCAGCCTCCAGCACAGCGGCAAGGCAAACTTTTTCTCCTGCTCTTCTTGGGACACTCTGTACCTATTGCATCTGTGAGTATAAGCAAGGTTAGGATTTCCCCTGCTATCAGGTTCCCTGTTTTCCAAATTCTGACTGTTTAAACTGTTCAAGCTTTTAATTCTGCATTTATAAATAACCTTTGTGTAAGAGCCTCTTATTGCCTGATCACCCAAACAACTTCAGGGAATTTTCCCCGAAATGTGGATTATAATTAATAAATAAAAAATAATATTCATTAATATTATTAATAATTCTTAACCAATTATTAATAATCACAACACAGATCCTCTGTTAAATAGAAATACTGATATACTGTTTTGAATTTTTCAGTCAGCTGAGATGCTGAGGCCATTTGAACTAGACTTCTAGCTTAGACATTAAAAATTGGGAGCAGAGAAATTTAGAGGAGTATTGGAGCCTCTGTGTGGAGAGGCGAATATTCCCGGGATAGGACACAAAATGGCAACAATGGATAAGTTATTAAAATTTCATTGAAGCGTTAAAAGCTTATGTCTGGAAGCACAGCTTGTATCTGTCCCTTTGCTGCTTCTGCTGCTTCTGCTGCGCCTGCTGCTTTGCCACCATTTGACCCCATCCCCATCTTCTTTAATGTAATGATATTCTGTTGTAGTTTATTCTACTTATACTGTTATAATTGTTTTAAACTGTTAAAAAAAAAATTCTGACTTTACAAATCCTGAGTTGTAGTGAACTCACTACTGGGGGAGGAATCCACTTTAACCCATGACATTTGATTTTAATGTTGAACCCCATCTTCAGTGTACTGTACTTTCAGTTGAAAACATAATTAAGAAAAATGTATCTTAAGAAAAAAAATTAAGGGCCATATTTTGCAATTATTGAGCAGCCCAAGCAACAGTTTAACAATATGACATTCAGTCAATATACCTTTTCCAATGGCTGGATGTGAGATAAATTCCAGCCCAACTTTTGCGCAAACAGTACATGATTTGGCAAGCCACTGAGTCAGTCAGATCAGACCTGACTTAATCATATGGCAGTGAGATCTCTCAGCTTCTCTTAGATCATAGAATCATAGAATCACAGAATCATAGAATCAGCCAGGTTGGAAGAGACCTCCAAGATCATCCAGTCCAACCTAGCACCCAACCCTACCCAATCAAATAGACCATGGCACTAAGTGCCCCATCTGGTCTTTTCTTGAACACCTCAAGGGTGGTGATTCCACCACCTCCTTGGGCAGCCCATTCCAATAGCAAGTCACTTTCTATGTGAAGAACTTCCTCCTAATATCCAGCCTATACCTTCCCTGGCACAATTTGATGTTAAACTCTCTCCATGGTTTTTGAGTATTGCCTCCATGTAGCAAATCTGGCTCTTTTACATTCAATAGGCATAGCACCAGTAACAAAGCTATTTGCAACATCTGGAATATTCACAACCTAACTTGTTCAATACTTGAGATGCTTGTATAATTTCTTCATTATTGCCACTTCAATTGCTTTCTTCTCTGCCAAAGAATATATATAATCTGACTAGTTTTCTCCCATTTTTCTGTGTCCAGTTTCTCTTTCTGCTACAGTGGAAGTGAATTTATCACGTGTTGCTTCCCACAGGATGTTGTTTCTTGATGATGACAGTTAAAAAAACCCTCTAATCTTGTGAATGTTCAACTGCCATGAGGAGTTGTTAGACAAAACCTCTCTCAAACTATATTGCATTTTGGAGAGTGCCTTCATTCAAAAGTTCCCAGATTGTATACCAATGTGTGGTTTGTTGTCTTATGTGGAATCATAAAATCATAGAATTACAGAATCAGTCAGGGCTGGAAGGGACCACAAGGATCATCTAGTTCCAACCTCCCCTGACATGGGCAGGGACACCCTACCCTAGATTAGGCTGGACAGAGCCTCATCCAGCCTGGCCTTAAACACCTCCAGGGAAGTGGCCCCAACCATCCGCCTGGGCAATCTGTTCCAGGGCCTCACCACTCTTATGCTGAAGAACTTCCTCCTCACATCCATTCTCCATCTCTCCACCTCCAGCTTTGCTCCATTCTTCCTAGTCCTCTCACTCCCTGAGAGCCTAAAAAGTCCCTCCCCATCTTTTCTGTGGCCCCTGTGGAAGGCCACAATAAGGTCACCTGGGAGCCTTCTCCAGACTCAACAGCCCCAACTCTTTCAGTCTGTCCTCATAGGAGAGGTGTTGCATCCTCTGCAACATCTGATCATCCTCCTGGCCCTTCTCTGGACACACTCCAGCATGTCCACATCCCTCTTGAAAAATGAAGAATTGCATCTCGATTACTTTACAGATAAATCTGCTTAACCATTATATTAATTTAAATGCTTGGTTTTAAGGCTACTCTGAACTATTTATATGTGATTTAATTCGTATCGGCAACTAATTTGTATTTAGTGCAAACTAATGGGTTTTATGTAAATGAAGCATGTGGCAGTCTATTAAAAGAAATCAACAACCAAAAAACCAACAAATTATCTGCAGTCCCATTTCAGTTATTTTAATTAAATTTAGAGTGTGTGTGCAGTGGGGATGGATAAAAGATATGCTATACCGGAAATGTTGATGATTAAAAGCAATTTAAATATAAAGACTAAAAAATAGGTGATTCTCTTAGCAGAAACTAGCATCCATTTTCTGACTGTGCTGGTTTGAGGCTAGCTGAAATACTGTAGTAAGAGATAGTAGATCATTGGTTCTAAAAAGAAAATAATGGTAGCTTCTATATCATTCACTGCTTTGCTAAAAGGAATAAAAAGCCAAAATGCAAACAATTTGTCCCTCTTTTGCCTTCTTTGCTCCTAAGCAGTGGATCTATTTGCTTGTCCTTTTTTCACTCTAGTGTCTTCCACTAACATTGTGCTGATTTGTACTTATTGAAGGATTTTAATGAGAAATTAGATTATGGGATGAGAAAGGAAAACAAAATTTGATTCAATTCCACTCATTTCTTTACTGAGATGGTATAAGAGTTAGAATGAAAATATAGATAACTGAGAGCTGTTTGAGCTGTTGGGGCTGTTGCATCTGTCTCTTTCCCTACCTTCTAACTGGAGCTGTGAAACTCCACTAACCAGTTTCCTACTCCTTAACACCCCCTGGCTGATCTTCCTTGCTTACCTGGCATGTAAGACAGACAGTGAGACTGGATATTGGGGCAAGGTGGTAGGGTGTTTGGAAAGCCCTCTTGGGGATTCTGGTCTCTGTGAGGGGTATGGTGTTTCTGTATTACCTTTTCACTGTAAATTTCTGTTATATATTATAAATATTTGCTTGTATATTGTGCAAAGCTGTAATATAAAGCTTCATTTATTAACTTCCAGCTGACCGAGTTCTATCCTGGGTTATTTCAAAGGTGTGTGGGGGGGCAGATACTGCCAAACCACCACAAACAAATAACGAGTAAGCTTTGCTAATTGTTTCGTATGTCTGGGCAGAGAGAGAGAATCTTTGAACCCTGTCTGGGCAGTTTCTTTGTCCAGGAGGGAATTTGGATTTCTGTATTATTTCTAATTTGTATGTAATTGTACATACTTGTAAATATATTGTGCATGTATGCTTGTAAATTTAGCTTTGCTGTAAATTTAGCTTTATCTTACTTCCAAGAGATCTGAGCTGGTCTGGCAGATTTCAGTAATGAAGTTCCTTAACCCACCACACTCTTTATTTGGCATGCCAATGTGTGGGGCCAGCTCAAGTTGATTTGTTACCAATTAATTCTGGAAGCTAAGATGAAGCTGTTATGGGTATTCCGGCATTTCTTTTTTCCCAGTGGTATTTTGGATATTCTACAAATATATTCTTTTGAATCTTTATCAAAAAACTGGCTGTTATCTGATAAAAAATACGTGGAATGG
The DNA here is from genome assembly GCA_013396835.1 of Psilopogon haemacephalus. Taxonomy (NCBI): domain Eukaryota; kingdom Metazoa; phylum Chordata; class Aves; order Piciformes; family Megalaimidae; genus Psilopogon; species Psilopogon haemacephalus. The sequence goes on from VWZI01004336.1 coordinate 35,073, forward strand.
AGTGAAATCTATGTTTGCAAAAGTTTGCAAATTATCGTTTTAGGTTGGATGGGCTATAAATCTACGGCTTATAAGAATGCTAGTGTGAGCATTTCATATGATTTAATGGAGTTGGTTCTCTGTGTGAGTGCAGGAGATTTTGTGGAACAACTGGACTGACATTATTTTAGAATCAGTACTGTTGTAATGCTTTTGTTCTGGTTTGAGGCTAATTGGAATATTGTAATGAGAGAAAGTAGATCACTAGTTCTAAAAAAAAAATAATGGTAACATCTATATCATTAGTTAGTTTGCTAAAAGGGATAAAAAGCCAAAATGTAAACAATGTGTTCTTCTGCCTTCTTCACTCCTAAGCATTGGGCCTATTTGCTTGTCCTTTGCTTCCCTCTAATATCATCCACTAACAGATAACAATCAAGCTTTTCTGATTGTTTGTCTGGGAAAGAGGGAGAGAGAGATAGAGAGAGAAAGAGGCTTTGAGCCCCTTCTGGGCAGTTTCTTTGTCCAGGAGCTTGTTTGGATTTCTGTATTCTTTCTAATTTGCATATAATTGTAAATACTTGTAAGTATATTGTGTAAATATGCCTGTAATTTTTGCTTTGCTGTAAATACAGCTTTATGTAGCTTCCAAGCCATCTGAGCTGGTCTGGTAAATTTCAGCAGAGTGTGTGTGTGTTTTGGGGGAAGTTTCTAACCCACTACATCCTTTTATGTTTAAACCTAGTCTTTTTAATTGTAATAATAGGGCTATTTATAACTTGGTGTGTAGGAAAGTCATGTAATGCCACTTTAAGGATGTCCTCCAGATGGTGGAGAAGCAGGACTTCTGAGACTAGTCAGATAAGACTACTGGGAGACCAAGGCCAGAGCCTGTACCAACAGGCAGTTTCTAAGAGCAGCTGTGAAAACCCTGCAGAGGGGTAGAAGGGGGAGTGAGCCATTAAAGAGGCACAGTTGGATGAGTCAGCCATTACTATATGAGGCACGGACACTTTTGCCCATGGCTGTTGGAGCAGAAACAGAACTAAGTGGAAGCCAATGGAAACAGAAATAGATCTATGAGTTATTTAAAACAACACTATGAAGATTGGCCCATGTAAATTTACAAAATGCTTTGAAAACTTTCTGCCAAATTACATTCCAAATATACTTGAATATTGGAGTAAAGAAACTAGCAACTGTTTACAACAGGAATGACTTTGTTCCAAACTCAGTATGCAGGGTCTGGGTTTTATCTTATCACTAATGAAGCCTACTGTGCAAAATGTCCATCAAGGGTGATGTTAGTTAAACACGATGGCAGAGCAATCTCACAGATGACCTCTCTGATAAATGGGGCAGGTTGTTGTTACTGAGACATGGAATTAAATGTTGAAAAGACAAATAAATAAACAAAAAACTACTAAGGAAAAGAAAAGGTGTTCCTTCATGGAAATTACCTCAAGCAGTGACCTTTGAAATCTCTCTTTTATCTTCTCTTGATCTATCGCTATAAGATGTAATTAAGCTAAGCTGGTCTATACACATGACTGTCAGATTATATTTCTTTTAAGAATGTCATAAAGCAATCACAGAATCAGAGAAACATTCAGGTTGGAAAAAAATCTCAGGAAAGAGCACCAATCTATCTCACTAAAGCTACAAACATAGGAAATTTAGAAATTGAGAAAAACATTCTTATATAATAGGGTATCTGTGACCCAAGGTTCTTCTGCTATAACCTATCTTCCAGGTAGATGAAATTTTCCTTTTTTTTCATTTTTTTCTTATCTCATTGATGATTTCTTCATCACTTCTGTCAGTCTTATGAATTTTTTTGTGTGTGTGGTTTTTGTTGTTGTTGTTGGTTTTGTTTTGTTGGGGGTTTTTTTGTGCATTGGGAGATTGGATTTGATATATGGCAAAATGACTGATCTGTTGGTCCCAAACTGATGCAATATCCAAATGCTTAGTTTGAATAATGGAATTTGCTGAAATTATTCATTAGTTCATAGATTTGCAAGTCATATTGAGTTGGACTCTGTCTGCAGTTACATTCTGGGATAATTTTTTGTGCTGTGTCTGCTGTCTTAGTTTCAGACTAGTGTTTAGTCATGGATGAGGTATAATTAACTGTAAACATGTAAGACAAATTCTTACCTGCTCCTACACCACTGAAGTAATGGATTTTACAGCTGACATACCCACTGTACACCTGAAGTGTTCCTTAAATCTCAGGCACTATTTTATCTATATTAAACTGTTGTACTCAGAAAGCTGTGCCTAAGAATTAGAATTTTAATTGGACAGCTTGTTTATTTTGGCCCCAGTGAAACCATATGGTCAATCCATCTGTATATTTTATTCATATGCCTAAAATATCAAAATATGTGTTTCAAATACATGAAACAGAGTCCTATATTTTATAACTTTCTTTTTTTCTTAATTTGTTTCAAAACATTCACATATGCTTTAGTATCTTTACTGGCCCATAGAATAAGAGATGGCATCCTTGTATGTATTTTTGCAGGCTTCATACTCAAGCATTCCAAATGTCTTAATTTCTTATGTGAGGAAACCTTTTTTTTTTAATTTTTTTTTTTTTTA
>VWZI01004337.1:0-12500 GCA_013396835.1 Psilopogon haemacephalus
TAATTTATAATTTCAGCTTCTTCAATAGCCCACAATCAATACAGTTACATAATAATATTTTGATGCTGACTAATATGCATCTTAAAGAACTTGTAAGAAAACACATATATAAAGCATGACAACTTAGCAGCTGAAACTAGCAAGTTAAAAATATATAAACGAAGTTTTATGCCATCAATTTCACAAGATCTGTTTGTTTCTTTCTTTGTTTTCCCTTTAAAAACTGGAATTAAAAATATTTAAGCACTCTGCCTCCAGAATCTCTGAAGCAGAAGGACAGTCCAGTGGCCAGGCCTACTGAGGATTTACTAATTAATGCACTTGTGCTGTCCAGCCTCTCTCCTCTTCTACACTGGTATGGCTGAAGCAGAACCTGAATGTTAGCAGATGTTCTTGGACATCCAACATTAACAACTGGCGTTTTGTGAAATAGGTTGCTGTTGCTTTCCGCTTTTCTTTTTTAATAGTATGTTGACTCCATCTGACATTGTAAGTGCCTTCCTACTCAGCCAGCATCTTCATATAGATTGCTCATTAATTTAAACATATGGAGATTCTTCCAGTGCTACAGTTTACATGCCTGAAGAGATACACCTGCATTTAGAAAAAAAGAAACATAATTACTTTTAAGCTAACTTGGAATAACTCTTCACTCTGTCAAGATGAATTGTCATGAGGAGGAGGAACAGGTAAGGTGTAGCTAATCATGGGGGGAATCTGCATATTTTAGTGTGTGGAGAGTGCAACGTAAGGCAGAAGATTTATCCAGAGAATCTACAGTGTATAGAAAGCTTTGCAGCTCAATGAGGTGGTGGCATATGCATGTTTAGTCCTTAGAGGTGGCATAAAGGATATAACTTTTCCTAGACAGACAGATAACTGAAACTCCTTGATGCTTTACAACAAATATTATGTGTTGGTAAACTTGGTGAAAAGCCTGTTCTCTCATTTCCCACTCCATCCTGAAACAGAATACCACAAGTAAGGATTTAAAAATTACTTCAAATTATTTATTTTCATCTTCCTTATTCTGCAGATCTGAATTTTCCTAAGTTTCCTTGCTCTAATTTCTATGTAATGAAAACAGTGAAATTAATTTGGCATTTTTTGGGAGTTTTTATTAAGGAAAACTTGACTAATTTCAACCTCAAAGCTCAAATTGGAATTCCTGCATAAAAGAAAAGTAAAGGCTTGTAATGGAGGAGTGTAATTAATTAATGCAATATTATTTTTTTAAATTACATTGTTTATTAAATTTGATATTCAAACTTCTCATCATGCCTGACAACTAATTTTAATAATAATCTGGTTTGATTGCAACAGTCATGGAACACATTACATAAAGATATCTAGATCTAGTATTGACTATCAATATATAAGAGTTTAAACGCAACTGAACTGGAAGAGGTTTCTTGTAGTTAATTACTGGCCTGCTAGATGGACTCAGGGCCTTTCTGCTTAGGGCAGAAGCTAGTTAAATGAAAAGAAGCTTTAGGTATTTACTCACAAATATTATTTCTCTACCTGAGACTATCAACATTGAGACAGCACCCAAACATTTGCAGGGAGTTCTGTTGGCTGCCTTTCTGGCTGCTCTGGCCCCTTCTGAGACTTCTGATTCACTCCATGCTCCATAGGACACTGTGTAAAAGGGGGACAGATGATCACTGACCTGGTTGTGGCTTCCAACAGCTGGGAATTTGTGGAGGGGCAGGCAGGGTGTCCTGTGATGTACAGTCTCAGCACGGTGTGTCACGCTGGCTGTGCAGCTATTGCATGAAGACAATCAAAGCTGTTTCCTGTTAAACTCGAAGCAATTTCTAGGCTGGATTATAGTTTAGCAGTAAGGCATTATCATTGCCAGTAGGCAGCAGGCATGGATACAGAAGAGCACAGAATAATGCTAAAGCACAGAACAACAGCAAAGCACATTGTGTTCCCTGCTTATATATTTTTATATAAATGCCAGAGACTAATGGGCCTTTGGACATGCATTATCCAATCAGCATGGCAGTAAACCAAGGCTTACCATATTTGGGTGAATCCAGAGGCTTGCTAATACCCATATTAGGGAGAGAGCATAGGCCTAACAGAAGCTTGGCACAAGGCAAGCGCATATAACTTGTTTACTACAGGATGCAAGCTGGAGCAAAACAAGTTTGGATAAGCCAGAGTGCTCAGACTCCATAGCTTCAGGTCTTTTATCCTTTTTCTTGCAGTTGCTTCTTCCCAAAAAAGAGGGAAGGCAGAAAAACATGTCTGGGCAAGCCAGCACATGTATAAGCCTATTTTGACCCATCGGGACCACTGCGATGGTGCTATAAAAATGGTCTTTGTAGTAGAAATAATACTTTTCTCCCTAGGACAGTGAGCTACAATGTTTTTGGATTTCTTTTTCTATCTTGATTTGGATTTTTAAATATAGGACTTACAAAAATGCATGCAACATATAGAATCTGTGATATCCAGAGGTGTTGAACAATTTTTATGAGATATTTTCCACCTTCTGAGTTGTTTGTTTTGGACTCACATACAATTTCTGGAGCTTGTATGTAAAAACCCTGTTGCACCTAGTAGGTTACCAGTCTTGTTTTGATCTCTGCATCACAGTTATCTATGGAGAGCCTGATCTTTCCAAACAGATGTTGACAGACTGTGTCACACTGTGAGACTCAAATACAATTAAGAAAAAGTACCATGTGAAACTACCCCCAACCCTACTTCCCCATGTTAAAAAGTCTGTGTGATTTATATCCTGGTTTTGTGACTTCTTGTCTAAACATCAGATGTGAAGTTTTAAATGAATGTGATGTGAAGATGACCATGCGTTTTGCTAGTGACACTTTAAGAAAACTGGTTTATATTTGTGAGGCTTTTCTTGCCTAGCTGGATGTGAAGATCAACAAGTTTTCTTAGCGGTTTTTTTTTTTTTTTTTTTTTTTTTTTTTTTTTTTTTTTTTTTTTTTTTTTTTTTTTTTTNCTCTAACAAGAATTTAAATGCTGTGAAAATCCATCCCCAGTGCACTTTCTTCCACTCCCAGTATTCTCAATTCCATCACCTGCCTCTGCTTCCCTATGTAGTGTTTCTCTCAACCAATGGACCTCACATCCTTCTACATCTCTTGTCCCCATTACTGTCTTCATATTCATGTAGTTTCTACGTAAGGCAGTTTGTGGCTTTCAATATTCTTTGTGGAGTCCTTAGTTGCAACATAAGAGACTTTCAGGGAGTGGTGAAAAAGGATGAATGAGGAGGTAGTTTGAGAATGGACTGGATGCAGAGAGAGGGATATTTGGGAGAAAGAAAGAGAGAGACTAATTTCTTTCTCTTGTGGAAGAAAGAAAGACACCACTAAGATCACCCCAAGTGCCTTCACATGACTCCAATTTAATCCAAACAATAAAAATTAAGAAGGCATTCTACCTTGCCAGGGGGAAAAAAGTGTCTCCTAATTTGTGTAGTGTTTATTAGTAAAAAAAAAAAAAAAATCTAAAATCAAACAATATGTTGGAAAAGTATAGATATGATTATTCAACAGAAATTTGAGGAAATTATCCTGGCACAGTCCAAGACACTAATGAGTCCATATTAAGAAAACAGCACAGATCAGGTCATGCTATTATAAAACAGGATATTACAGAAATGGAGACAGTGCAGCTAAGGGCAAGCAGAATGCCACAGCAATACAGTGATCTTAGTTATTCAAAAAGGCAGTAGAAACAAGATCTATAGGCTAGGGATAAGAATTAAGATTAATAGAGAGCCTCAGCGAAGTCTGCCAGAGTATTTTAATACAATAGGTATTACAGCTTTGAAGACGATATCTACAAGAAGATATCTGAACTTTCTATCACTGCAAGGATAAGGTACAAACCTGAGTAAAGTCATTGGCACTTAGATTTGTTGGTCTACCTAATATGTGATAAATAATACATACAGTATAAGTAATGATAAAATGGATTTAAGTGGTTTGAAATATAGAGGCAATTACATGGACATGGGTTTTACCAGTTCTGAAAGAATGCATGGACTTTTTTATAACATCCCTTACATATATGCTTTGAAACCTATCTGGTCTTATATTTATACAGTGTAACAATGAAATTTGGCTTTAGGATAGGTTGAAAAGCAAGACAGCAAATGTTACAAAAACACAGAGAAACATCATCACAAGCAGGCTTTGTAATGATATTGTGTTGGTTTGAGTTTTAGCCGGGATTTTAAAAGGTGGGCGGGCAAGTCACTGCAAACCCACTACAGATATTTATGCAATTTATCTCTTTCCAAAATCATGTGATCCATTTATTTTCAAATAATGTACCACACAACTGAGTATTGCAGAAACATAAATACAGATTTAGTTGTAAAAATTCTGCAGTGCTGACTCAATAACAACAAGAAAACAAAACAAAACTCCCCAAAAGAATATTTTATGCACTACATGTACTGCTGGTTTAATGCTTTACAAGAACTGGGATTTTTATTAATATAATAGCCTGTAGTTTCTACAACATTTAGAAGTGCAAATGGTACTCATAGCAGGCTTTTAATCTCTACTTTTAAAACATGTCTATACTTTGAAACAATGGCAGTCTCCACTTAGAGAATATCCACCAAGGATGAAGATATGTAATCTCATAAATACGGTGTCAGTCCGAAGGATAACAATATTTAGTAAATTGTTCCATTATTCCCTCTTAACCAAGAAGCTACATTCTCTGTCCTTGCTGGATCCCTGATAATTAGTCTCACCTATGTGCAATATGTTTTAGCTACAGGGACCTCTGGTGTGGAGACAATATATTTAAATATGTAAAATTAAATATTCTAATTTGTAAAATGTTACTAATATAATTAAATAAAAAATGCTTACTTCATAACATAAGTTTTAAGGGTGGACAAAATAACATTGCATTTAGAGAAAAACATTAGCTAGATTAATTTATGGATTTCAATGTTTCTGCAATTGCTGGCAGAAAAAAAGCCAAACCAAACCAACAGTGGAAACAAAGCAAACAAACTAAAAGAAAACAAAAAAGAATAAAACTAATTGGCATTTCATTGTGTGCTTGCAAAGTAGGTACCAAAAGGGTGTGGAAGTAGGCTTGAATGAAAGAGAACTCATATGTGTGGGGAGAAAAAGTGATCACTTAAGAATCTATGGTGTGCATCTGAAAATCCCATTACAGACTGTCAAGCTGCATTGGTCAGACAATGAAAAAAGAATATGAACTGGGACCAATTAATACTGATTCTGTTGAGTGCATGGCAATAGCTTCTAGCTCCTGATTTACAGAGGAGAATACAATTGAGTGGAAATGATTTTGATAACATTTGCATTTGTGGCTATGTCATATTATGTATAAAGAGATCTAGCACCTACAGAGTAGTGACTATAGCCCTTGATTCCCAGTGCAGTCTGGGATGATACTGCTAGTTCTGTGACTGATTTTTCTGATGACCTTGGCCAGATCACTTATTTTTGCAAATTTTCCATGTACTGAGTTTTGTTCTATCAATATATCTATAAATGTTGATTGTAATCCATGACAGTCTTACGGAAAATGGCTTTGTCACTGCATTTGTAGCCTGTAATCTTCTCTAAGGAGAAATTAAATTCTTTAAGACCATGCAAGCAGCAGAAGGACCACAGCATAGAAAGGAAGAAAATCAATGGGGTTTGGGGATCAAGGAATTTTAAATTCAGAGAGTTTCAAATGCATAGTATCCTTGCACTGAAATACCTCCTAATTCAAAATTTGATCTATTCACCCAGCATGTTTCCATGTCCTTGAAACAATTTATTTGTGACACTTACATATTTGTATAGGTTAGGTGCAGAAAGCTTTAACATATTTTGTTCCAAACACTGAATATTGGGTCCTGGCCCTAGTACTATTGAAAATTGACATTCTTAGGTCTTGATTAAGGAGTAAATACTGTTCTACCTAAACAGAAGAAGCTTGATCATCAGAGCTGCAGAATCTTCTCCCAGAAACAAGTTTCAGAGGACAGTCCTCAAGCATCAGCAGAAAGGATGAGTCAATTCTCTTCCATGCTAATTGGACCCTTCTCCACATCCTTTATTCTTTCTATCTGTCTTTTTACAGATAGAAAGAAGTCAAACATTTTGTTGGTGATTGGAATTACACCTCCATAGGTCTCTGTGATGGTTTGGGAGTTACCCACCCCCACACACAATGAATTCACCTGGACTAGTCTCAACTGCCTGGAAGTTGAGGAATTAAGTTTTATATTCACAGCTTAGCACAATATACAAGCAGGTATTTACAATATATTACAAATATTTACAGCTATATATAGAAATACAAGTTAAAAGTAATACAGAAACACAATACCCCTCCCAGAAATCAGAGTCCACAGGAGGGGCTCCCAACCATCCTTCCACCTTCTTTCCACTCCCTTCTCCCAGAATCTGCCTTATGTGAAAGGTGAGTTGGAAGGATCAGCAAGGTGGAGTTAGAAGCAAAATGCTTAGTTGGGTTACACAGATCCAGCTAGAAACAAGGGAGAGACACGGACACCAACAGACTCCAACATACTCCGACAGACGCTGACAGTCTCTCTTATCTATGTTTGTGTCCTTGTTTTCGTACATCTCAGCAAACCTATGAGTGAAGTAGACATCACAATTGTTGTTTTGTTTTTTTTTCACAGCCTATAATCTAATTTTTCTCATTAAAATATTCCAATTAGCCTCAAACCAGCACAGTCTCAAAGTGGACATTCAGCCAAATATTACGGAGCCACAGCACTGTCTTTGCATGTGCAGAAAGTCCATAGTACATCCATTTATGTTACATACTATAAAGTAGTGAAGACTTAGCTAAATAGCAATCTTGGTGTAACAATCCAGACCAATGGCTGATATATTTCAACATGCTCTTTATCTGATTTTCAGCCAGGTAGTTCTTCTATGGAGCCATCTCACTGGGATCTGTGCCACTGTAGTTACAGGACTGCCTCTCTTGGGAAGACTGCCTATTTTGCAGTACGTGCCTCACTTCTGTGAGGGCATCGCCACACAAAATTCCTACAGGGAACATCCCAGTTTGGCAGAGCTGCAGGCTTTGCTGCAGTGGCTTGGCAAAGATATTAAACCATACCACTTCCAAGTGGGTTAGATTTAAGTACAGATAAGAATCTGTTTACTGATGCAATATATCACACTACTTTTATCTTCTTATTTCAAAGGGCTAGTGGTTTACAAGAGAGTTGCATGTAGACTTAATTTTTCAGCCAGTATGGTATTTTTCCTACATACTATTTTTAGTGTTTAGGGAGAGCAAGTCAAATGGAATGAAAGCCAGAGTGTGAGCAGTGTTGTCCCTAAAGATATTCCCTATATTTATAGCTTCTGTTGACTTGTCAGTTCAATATGACAAAAGAGCATTTTGTTCTTGACTTATTAATAGAGAACCAAAAGGGGTTTATATGCTATCTGGGAAAAAAAAAAAACAACCAACAACAAACAAACAAACCCCAACAATGAAGAAACAAAAGTTCTAGTATTTATCAGCCACCAGTAACTTCTATATTATCTTCTGAGAAATAGTTTAGTTGACAGAATATATCTCTTTTATTCAGCACTAGAAGTAGCCTAGAAGAGCTTAGAAGCTGTTAGGATATGTGAAAGACTAATTTTTGCATTTACTGGTCTCAGGTGATGATCAAGCAGATAGTCTACAAGCACTTTGGTAAAGAAAAATGAAATTCTGATGACTATATGATCAGACATCATACTCTTTCTGCTTGGCTAGTTAACATCCTATTTTCAGTGCATAAATTCTACATGGTACTCCTTAAATTGCACTCAAAAGCATGTAACATTCACCCTTCTCTCTTTTCCCATGTTTATGAACGATCTTGTTGATTCTAAAGAGTTTTTTCCACCTGAATGACATAGGATCAGTTTAGAAGAGTGAAAAATAATGTGTGGTTCCAATGGTTCTTCTGAGAAATGGTTTATAACACAGTGAGCAGAATTAGGAAATCTGGTTTCTGTAATTAGCATGAACTTATGTTCTGCATACACATTTGCAGCCACAGGTTTTGATGCACAGAATTAAGGTTTTGGTATATCACTAAATTATAGGTATGCACATAAAAGCCTGTTTACACTTCCTATAGGTGCTCCTTGTTTCTCTGAATAACTGAAGAACAGCAACAAAAAGCAAAGCATAATCCTTTAGTCCTAAATGCCAGACACACTGCATTATTTTTAAATTTAATGTTCTCGTAAATGAGGCCATATGTCTTGCAATATCAAAGAAAATAACAGCAGGACTATAAGCACAAGTGCCCAGGCCTCGAGGTTGAGGCATCTGTATAGGGATGCATTTTCAGCCTTACTGGGCAGCTAACTGGGTCCAAACTTGAAAATGACTGTCTGCAAGGTGTCATTCTCCACTTCTTGCACATTTAATGAAGAAGCACAGTTAATCACTTTCCAAATAGTCTTTCATCTTTTATTTCTAAGCAAAGTTTAATAGAAGAAATTAATATGGAGCAACTGAAAAGTTAAGAAAAGTCACAATCATGAGATAGCCAGAGAAAACACAATCAAAACGTGAAATATGATACAATAAATATGCCAAAATTGTGTAATCCATAGAAAATAATCCACAATCAAAACCTCCAAACCTACCTTATTGCCACTTAATAATTGTTCTGTCCTGGTGTAGATATATCACGTTTATGACTATAACTTCAACTTTTGCAGTTGCAACATCCTGATTCACTCAAATTTGAGGGTCTGGATCATGGTTTTTCTAATTCTCTAGTTGCTATATTTTTCCTGTATAGAAAGATACCATGCTAAATATATTGGATGGAAAGACTGAAAAAGGCAGTGTTTTGAAGATGAAAGATTATATTTATATATAAAAAAAAATGTAGTGGTTTAGGCAGTTNAGGACACTGGAAGTTAATAAATGAAGCTTTATATTTACAGCAATGCACAATATACAAGCAAATATTTACAAGATATAACAGATATTTACAGATATATACAGTAAAAAGGTAATACAGACACCACACCCCTCCCGGAGACCAAAATCCCCAAGAGAGGGTAACCAAACCCCCCCCATCTCCTTTCTCCCCTTCCCCAGTCTTATCTCACCAGCAGTTGATGCTGCAGATAAGCTGAAGATCGGTCAGAGGGATTAGTAATGGGAAGGAGTTAGTAGTTTTACTCTGAATTAGCTAAAAGACAGAAAGACAAAGGAGAAGCAGCTGCAGCACCGAACAGACAGAAGCAGTCTGCTAATCTGGTTGTTTTCAGAACAGTTCTTAAAAGAACTTTTTTTTCTTTCCTCAGTAAAACTCGGTGAAGTGACACACTGTGTTTATCTCTCTCAGCCAATAGTCTAATTTCTCACTCAAATTCTCCAATTAGCTCAAACCAACACAAGCCCTTCCACGCTCACACCTTTGTATTTAATTTTGCTTTTCCTGTTACTCTGTACCTATTTTGTTATCATTTGGGCTGATCAACTGAATTACATTGGATCAACAAAAAAATTCCATCTGATTTTTTATTTCCATTTTTCAAGTATAAAATTTATTAGTGCTAGATTTCAGTTTGAATGAATTGAAAAAGAGCTAATGATCTCACTGCATGAAGAAAAATAAGTTATATGTAGAATGTGTATGCTAATGACTAGGAGGTGTTGATTAGTGTCATAGCTTTATTTCACACAAAGATGCGTGCACCTTTCAAAACAAAACCTGTAAGAAAGTAGAATTTGTGTCATATAAAGTGTTTATTTATTAAAGTGAAACAGTCAGCAGTTTGTCTAAATCAAACTAACTTTCAGCACATCTCATGGCCTTGCTGGGCAGAGCAGGCAAGTTTGAAATCACTTCCTCTTCCCTCCCTCACACCAGCTCCAGCTCCTGCCACCAGCCTGTCCACTGGACATTACAGAACATATACCTCTTAAAATTAGTGCCTTTAGAATAAGCAATCTGAATATTACTCAGGTTGATGGTTGATGACTTGGCAAATGGCCCTTAGCAGTAACCAGAAGGCTGAGCTGATTACCATCTCTGGAACAGCCAGATAACAGAAGCATCAAAATAAATCAGGGAAATATAGCATTGGGTTGCCAAAAGAAAAAGAAGGCCACTCACATTCTGAAAGTATTTGAGAACAGTGAGCTGCCTTTTTTTTTTTTTTCTTTTTTTTTAACAGAGTGAAATTGCCATCTCAGTTTCACTTTATCCTCATTTTTTGCCTGTTCAAGTTGAATTTGGTTCTGTAATGGAAGGGAAAGGCTTTTTAGAGGCAAATCTGAGAATGAGTTGGAATAGCTGAGGAAAGGAATTCCTCTCATGAAGCTTAAGTGGGCAACTGTGTTCAGTAATGGGTATTTTAGATTAAATGTGTGATTCTGCATGCTTGTTTATGTGGTGTTGAAGATCCCATTATTGCTTTTGTTGGTGGAGAATTTCATTTGTCAAAGTGCTGCACAATCATCTTTATGTATGAATTTACAAGTACAGAGTGGAAAGCATAAAAAAATAATACAGAACTGAGCATGCAGAGTCATAGTGCACAAATGACAACATTCATAGTTAAAAAAACATCAGAATAGAGAACTTTAACTTTTTATATTGCCTTCATACCTGTGAAGCTTTAGTATTTGTTCATGATGATAAATATCAGAAAATAAAACTCACTGAAGAACAGATTAAAAACTGCTCCAAAAACTTGGTTGCATGAGAAAGGAGATTATACTGTTCACATTAAGCCAGTATTCCTGTGAATGTGTGATATGTTGCAACAGTTGAATTTTCAATTATAGCTTTTGCTGTGTACTTAAGAAATAAAATTAATCCTTTCTTCAATTCCCATCTATTCCTGCACAAAGTTAGCACATATATGAAAAATTATGGGGCAGGGTGAAATTCTGTCATGCCCCAAATCTTTCATAATGCCCAACAGATTTTAAGAGGAACTGGCTACTTCTATCAATTGTTTTATGTTCTCTCTAGGTGTTGGAATACACTGTGATTCTTGAGAGCTTAAATAACATCTGAGGTAAAAAGGCACAATTCAAACGTAAAAGGATTTTTATTTGGGGATTCCAGAATTTTTTTCCTGAACCATTTCCAGGAATATGATAAGGGGCACAGTGAAAGCTCACATGTGATTACATTTTTTAAATTTCCTTTTTAGGTTCTCAGGTAAATGAAATTTCTTCCAGTCCATTGTCTTAATTAATTGCTCCTACCAACTTTATTAATTTTTTAGCACCCTTGCTTATTTCCCCATCCTATGGTTGTTGCTTTGTCTCAGAGACGTCTGTGTTCCCTTTTCCACTGGACTATATCGCTTTCTTCTAGTATTTGAAATTATTCAATCTGCGGTCTCTTCCCATTTGATTAACATCTCTTGAAAGGAGGAGGAGATATGCTAGGTCATATCCAGTCTGAATTAACCCTGCAGTTGGGCATGCTGTTTTACAACAATTACTAGAAATCAACACATTGCACACAGTGTGTGTTACACATTGCACTTATCAGTAAGACAATGTTATTAAAATATTTCTTACCATAAAGAACATAAAAGTTGAATTAAGTTCTGAAAGGATTACTACAGGGTAAGGTGTACCCACTTCTCAACAAATAAAATGTTAACTAGCCTGTCAAGTGTAAGAATTATATTACAGTGGATCTTGCAGTGGCTTCTTAAATTGTACCAAAATTCAAGAGCCACTTCTTATTTCATATACAAAATTGTATTTTGGCTTTTTTTCTATCTGAGCAAATATTTAAATAAAGATGTAAGTAATATAATGAAAGGAGCTTTCCCAGCAGAGGAAAATCGATACAGAACGAACGTACAAATAGAGCGTACAAATGGTGGCTGGAGAAGCCCTGCCACTGCTCTAGGGCTCTGGCTGGATCAGAGGGAAGTCCTGCACTCAGTGGCCATAAATAGCCACAGATGGACTCCAGCATCTATTGAATCTCATTAAATGCTAGTTCTGCTGGATATAGAAGCTTACCTGTAGGTTATAAATTTCAGGCTCAAGGGTATAGATAATGTGCCAGTAAATACACTTCCTTCACTAAAACACTTACTAACCTCAGAAAATGGGAAAAAACCCCCTATGTATGACATATTTCATTTCAGTGCCTGCCCTATACTCTTGTATAATAAACAAATAGAATCCTCAATTAAAGTCCATAGATCTACTTTTTATGTGAAGCACACATATCCCCTCTACACTGTACCAGATCTAACTGCTCATTGTACAGGAGACAAGAAATATGACAAAAGGAATCAATGGAAAGACTTGAAAATCTTAAGCAACTTTTCCTTTCTCAGTACAAGGCTTCCACCTTGTACTTAGAAATGCTATCAAAATACAAAATGAACCATTAAGCTTGATAGTGCTGCTTGATCTTATTTTGGTTCAGGCTCACGCTAAACAAGTTATTATAAAGCTACTTACAAATATACACACAT
>VWZI01004337.1:25000-50046 GCA_013396835.1 Psilopogon haemacephalus
CCATGGCAAGGGGGGTGGAACTAGATGATCTTATAAGGTCCCTTCCATCCCATACCATTCTATGATTAATTGCTTTCCTTTCCATGCTTAAAAATTTTGACTACAAAACTTCTCTTTTTCACCAGTTCAGTTCAACTCCTTCAAGGGCAGCATTCAGGTTTTTTTATTACTTTTCTGTGGTTGGAGTGTAGCCATTGTACAAACAGTGAGGGTAACAAGAAATTTCCATTAAACATGACCTACACATTAAGATACTAACTCCTCTTGTGCTGTAATTTTTTAGTATTGAAGACCTTTATGTTTTTCACAGAGAGTTCAAACATTGTTTTGATGACTAATCTGTGGAAGAATAAGTAGCTTAGAACACTAATCAGGATGCAAATCTTTCGTCAATGATACTTTCTTCCATATCAGCAGTAAATAAAGTAGTTTAGTTGTCCATGCAATGTCCCTCTCCCCGACAAAAAAAACCTAAAAACCCCAACACTACCTCTCCCCCCCAAAATACCCCAAAACTACAACACCAAAAAACCCCCAAAAAAACCCAAACCAAACCAAAACAAAACCCCAAACCCACCAAAGGTTTTTCCACCAGCAGCTCATAGAAAACACTG
This sequence comes from Psilopogon haemacephalus, assembly GCA_013396835.1. Classification (NCBI taxonomy): domain Eukaryota; kingdom Metazoa; phylum Chordata; class Aves; order Piciformes; family Megalaimidae; genus Psilopogon; species Psilopogon haemacephalus. Next base: position 25,615 of record VWZI01004337.1, read on the forward strand.
TCATATAAGCACCTCTTTCTGGAAGAGTAAGCACAAAGAATAACACATTGGGTTTTGAAACTAAACTTCACTCAACTCTACAGTTAGTTTTTTGAAATCACAGAATGGAAGGCAAAGTTAAGGTATTTTGGTTAAAGACGGAAAAGAGTGTTTATAGTGTTTTATGTACGTTCTAAGGAGGAAGCAACTATACTAAATATATACCAAAACCAACCCCCTTTTTTCTTTTCCATAAGCAAAACAAGATTTGCATATCCATGCTTTAAATTGCTGAGGATATTCTTATCTTGAAGACTTTCAGTATAGTATGATATAGTCAAAGATATTTACTGTACATAGAAAACAAAATATTCAGCCTGGTATTCATATATAACTGATAGGAAAACATGTATGTGTACATGTGTATGTACGTGTAAAATTCTGTACTACTGTCTTGTCATACAATGAAAGGAGTATACTAAGGACTAATTACCATGTAAAGTGCTGAGTATTTAAACAAATTCTGAAGAAATATTTATATATGCCATGTGTTTTTATTAACAACCATGCTACTTAAACAAAGCCTAACAGGTCATAGCTCAGTGATTTCTGACTTCTGATCAAAACTTACTTATCTACTATATAACTGGAATCTGTATTTTAACACAGATTGGTGGTGTTCCTTGAAGCACTGATCCTGAGTTCAGAACTAGTCAGTTTTTATTAATGACACAGAAGACAGAATAGAAAGCATAGTTAATTTCACAGATGTCAAGAAAATAGGAGGTAACGTACGGACGTGGTTAGATATGATGAGATTTCAAGCATGTGGGGACTTTGAAAAAATCAGGTACAGGTTTAGAAAAACGTCTTATATGAAGAAAGGCTGAAAGAAGGCTGTCATAGGTTACAGGAAGATCAACAGGTCAGAAGATGGAGTTAAAAATCAGCACAGACACTGAAGCACTAGAGAAGGTTGCCTGGGGAGCGTCGGAGTTCCCATCTTTGGGGGCCTTTACAAAGAGGTTAGGGAGGAGTCACTGCTAACTGGTAAAAGAAAGGGATGATGAAGTCATCTCTTAGCAAGTATTATTACCACACCATGTCCGAATGTGCTCATCAAAATAGCTGCCTTGTATTGAACAAGTGCTGGCAAACTACAGCTCTACCTGAGCATAAGACCAGCAATGCAGCATAATAAACAGGAAACGAGAAGATGCAGCAAAAATAAAATAAGACAATGCTAAATTATTTCAACTAACTTTTTGCTAAAGTATAAACAAATGGTCACACTCCTCTCCATGGACCACCTTCTTTACAATTGGTGGATCTCCTATTATAAAATACAATTTTCCTTTTAGCCCAGCACTTTCAAAATGAAACTCCTCATGAGAGACCTCTGTAATATAAAAGGATTCTAATAACTTGCAGAGCTGCTTTCTCCCTTGCACACAGAACATGAACTTCTTCTGAGTGTGCCTGCTTTAAACATTCACTCTTTCACATGCTTTACATGAAGATTTTTCTCCTACTCCTGCAACTGGTAACTGACAACTATGTTGTTTCTTATGTTCTCAAATGTATACTGTATCCTTAGAGGCATTATCATTTATTATATTCAACTGGAATGACTGCCAGGTGCCAGGAGACAGGTAACAGTTGCTGGACAATTACAGAGGCCTCACAAAGACTGTTTGTAGACTGCTGGAGAAGAGCCTTGAGGCTTCAAAGGAAAAAGAAAGATAACATGACAAACAGCTGAGGGATAAATATATACTAGGAAGGAATGGATAAAGTAAATTCCAAATATTTAGAGATTAATTTTGCACAAGATAAGCCTGATCCTGTCTTGGGAAAACTTGTTTAGTATAATAGCTACTAAAATCCTGCTAAAATCTAGGCAATGGCAACAAAACAAGTGTTACATTCAACTTTTAAACATTAGAACATGCGTTGTTGCTGACAAGAAAACAACCAGATCCTATAACCAAGTACACGATTTCTTAATTAAATTCAGTTGAGCTGGTGTCTACAAGGAGAAAATACACAAAGAGAAAATTCTCAATTATGGATAGCATGTTTTCTGCAGAGGTTTCACATCACTTCAGCTTTAATGTAAGGCAATTCCAAATTCAGCAAAACAGCAGTGAGAGCACAGGACAACAAAATATAAATAATTACAATAAATGAGGCTTGGATTTGGTTATTAAAAATGGTGCTCATTTCAGGCTGTGAACAGAAAATACAACTTTTCATCAGAAGAATTATGAAGTCAGGCAATGTCTTTTATAACCATCAGCACTGAGTTACAAAGATTCTTTCCTTCTTCCAAACCAGAGATTTAGCAATTTTAAGTTTCTCTGTATTTTTTTCACCCAATTCTATGGCGGGGAAAAAAAAAATTAATTAATTTCTCATATGTACATGTACAAACTAAATAAATACGCAGTGTTAAGCGTTTAATTCTGAAAGCTGCTGGGACAGTACTACAACCACTCCAAAATTCCCCATGGAACAAATTCCACAGTTTAGTTCTGGGTCTTGTAAACATTGTTTTCCATATGCACCCAAAATCTTGAATCTTCTACTGAAACTGATTAAGGGAAAGTACTGTGGAATGTTGTGAGAGAGATACAGCCTCTCAGACAATTAAGTCAATGTAATGGCTGACTCTGAAAAGATTGCTCTTAGAGGTGATGTTGAGAGAAGAGCTTGGTGTTCTGCTGCCTAAGTGTATTTGTTTACTGTGAGATTTGTAGTAAAGTGTACAGTTTGCAGCAAGTTATGTAATTTATTAAGAACTTTCAGTGCATTTTTATTCCATGCAGGAGTTATAATAATCAGCCTAAAATAACAAAAGGGGGATTTTTTTTAACAGGGTTGCTGCTGAAAGTATTTTGTATTGCTATGGTCACTTAGGCACCTAGTAACACTAAGGAGCTTTTTACTTTGGTATTCAATGTCACAAAGGGCAATAAATTAGATCATGTGCTGAAGTGCCTTCCAAGCTTATTTTCTATGAGACTTTAATTTTGATACTATTGACTCAGCAGCTTTCCTAGGGACTTCATGTAGAAGTATATAAACATGGAATTTTCCTGGTTTTCCCAAGGGAATATCTGGGATTGAACAATTTCTAAGGCATATATGGCATGATAAGGTATGTTGGATTATTTCTTTCAGAATTTTGTTTGGTTCGTCTGTGAAAAGTAATAAAGATTTGTAAAAGTTAAAAAAAAATAAAGTAAGTAAAGGTAGCACCCTTAACTATTTCTCAAACCAATTTCGCACACAGTTTTAAGCCCACAAGCAATACATCTTCAAAACCAATTGGTTAGTTTGCAGATATTCTTCCATGTGTACTATTTCTCCACTAGCTCTACTTCCATTACACTGACTACGAAAAAAATCCAAACCAAAACACATTATATTTGTGTAACACTATCTTTTATAGAATCCCACCTTTCCACTGTAACTTTTAATCTTAGACACCCACACCTCTCATTTTTTTTCATTCTGAGGAATGAAACTACATGTGCATTTTGATTCAACTACCCAGAGTGTACCATGTATATTTTGGGATATTAAAAATATCCACGGCTACAAAATTTTTCAAGACAGAAGTCTACAAATTTTTGTGTCTAAGTCGAGAAGGTAAGGTATAGAAGCACAAAGAACACTGTGGCCAAACTAACTCTTTCTGTACATTCTTGTATTTTACTATTTGAAGGATATTATTAATCTTTATCTGAAGAACCACAGCATTCTAATGCCAACATCTGTGTTACTATCCAATGTTATATAAAATATTTTCCTATGTCAAGCTGCTGAAACACATGTTATTTACATTTTTAAAAATTCTGTCAGACCTAATATTTTTAAAGCTGTGACTTTCATTACGCTTTTCTACAAAAATATTTTTTGCCAAATATTATTTGGTAAAATGATAATCACCATATAACAGACATAGTAACTGATCTTTTTGTTTGGTGTTTTCTTTTTCCCCTCATTCTTATTTCTAGTAGATCTGGACTAGCATTTTCTCAGGAAGAGCTGCATCTCATCTAGAGCCAACACAGCTCTAGGCCTGCAGGATATTCTACAGTGGATTAAAAAGAAAAGCTCTCCTTTCCCATCCACTGTTTCAGATCTAAAGTTTTAAAGTTTTATGCTTTGGTAAGCAAATGGAGACAAATCTTCAAAAGCTACAGTATTTTCAAGATACCTAATTCTATTACTTTGTCTCTTCAAGATTCCATGCTATTATAAAGAGTTTATTATTTTTCTTAAGTAGAAGTGAACTATTTATTGATGTGGATATGTACAGCCATTTAGGAAGATAATAATCCAAATATCGAGAAAAGAAAAAGGACTATTAGACAAGTAATTAAATACAATTTTGGTTATGGTACAACTGTCACAGCATCCATTAATATTTTTCCCTGAATACCAGAAATCACTTTCTCCATGTCTATCATATATACTGAAATGCTGAAGAAGTGCAATAATTTCTAGATAAAATAACACCTATATACAAATCTCTAGCCTCAAGCAAGAAATGAAGAAAGGTCCTATTGTCACATATCATTGTCATGCAGCTTAGAGTGAGCTACCTAATTTCACTAAAGACAGAGTGAATCTACAACATCCTGGTGGAAGAAGTGCGGATGTGCTTTGTCAGCCTGCCGCTCTCATATTATACCCTTGTACCCAGTGCCCTCCAAAAACCATAATGAGAATAAAAAGAAATGTAGCAACCTTTTCTGCTCTCAAATGCAAGACTAAAGCATGAAAAAAATCTTCAAAATAGACATATTTTCATATTTATCACTCTATCTATTGCCAAAGATTTCAAGTCTCTGTGGTAGAGTTGGGATTGGCATTGACATAGTGATAGAAAACAGAGGCAACAGTCCTACCTGACAGACACTGCTGCATATTCTGTCAGGAGATGAGTACACTGGAATAATTAATTAGGCCACTAAAGTTCTTTGTCTTTAGTTCACCACTTGAGGAGACAGTGTAAGATGGAATTAATGATCAGTGTTCACAAAGTGCCTCTGGCACATCAAAGTAAGGTGCAGCAGCACATAAGAATGAGTTTGTAGAAGTCTATTATTGCTTTTACAACCTCTAAGACTAGAGACTTGCTTTCCTATTCATAATAAGTGTTGATAAAATTTTATCAGTCACTGCAAAAGAAGCTACGTTCTTCCTTTGCCTTCTCAATTACTTAAAGATTAAGGGTAGGTAAGTCCCCCTGGGCAGTGGGGGAAAAAATTATATTAAAAAAAAATATATATATATTACAAACTGCATTCATTATCAACTGCACAAAACTGGTATTGAAAACACAACTTTTCTTTCGTGTTACTTTAAAAAGGTGGGCACCAGATATGACTTTGCTGGTATCTGTAAAACAAAATCCAGAGCATCTTTCTCCTTGGGCTTGGTTGCCTGTTCTCATTCACTCACTAGGTTTCCCTTTATGGAAACACAATCTAGGATCACAAGATAATTCAGGTCAACCTCCTACCCAAATAAAGCAGAGCTAAAAGATCAGACCAGGTTGGTCAAAGTTTTAACCAGTTGTGTCTTCAAACCTTCAAGCATGAAGACTGTATTAGTTCCTAGGCAACTGTCCAATAAGGAGTTTTCTCTATACTTAGTCTGAATCTCTCATTTTAACTTAAGTCCACTGCCTCTCCACTGACCACAAAATTGAGGAGCCTGGCTCCATCTACTTGCTAATTCACTTTAGGTACTGAGGGTCAAGTTCTCTTAGTCACCTCTTCTCCAGGCTGATTGAGCTCAGCTTCCTTAGTCTCTCCTCACAAGGCAACTGCTTCTGTTTCTGACCATCTTGGTGTTCTTTTCATGAACTCACTCTAGTTTACTGCTGTATTTTTTTATATTCAGTGTGCCAAAACTGGATGCAGTTTTCCAGGTGTGGTCTAACAAGTGTTGACAAGAAGGGAGTAATTTCCCTCAGTCTCTTGTACCTCTGGTGATCTTTATAAAGCCCAGGACAATATCTATTTTCTCAGATGCCAGACCGTGCACCACTGCAAGGCCATCTTACCTTCTCAGTGCAGTGCATGGCATTTCATAAATTCCTCCACACTCACTCCTTCAGCCCATACAGGTCTTCTAAATGGCTATCCTACACTTAAGCCTATTGAGTGTTCCTCCTAATTTGTTGTCATCTGCAAATCTTATAGAAAAGAGGTCTATCACCCGGGACATGAAGTCAGAGGTTAACGGGATGGAGTCTAGTTGGAGGCCTGTATCTAGTGGAGTCCCTCAGGGGTCAGTACTGGGACCAGTCCTGTTCAATGTATTCATCAGTGACCTGGATGAGGAAACAGAGTACACTGTCAGCAACTATGCTGATGACACCAAACTGGGTGGAGTGGCTTCCACACCAGAGGGTTGTGCTGCCATTCAGTGAGACTTAGGCTGGAGGGTTGGGCAGGGAGAAATTTAATAAAGTTCAAAAAGGGCAAGTGTAAAGTCTTGCACCTGGAAAAGAACGACCCCAAATATCAGTATAGGTTGGGGACTGATCTGTTGGAAAACAGTGAAAGAGAAAATGACCTGGGGATCCTAGTGAGAGGAATGTTGACCATGAGCCCTGTTTATAAATATGTAAAGGGTGAGTGCTAAGAGGATGGAACCAGGCTCTTCTCCATTATGTCCAACGACAGGACAAGGAGCAATGAGTGAAAGTTGAGGCATAGGAAGTTACACGGAAACATAAGTAAGAATTTTTTTCACTGTCAGGGTGACAGAACACTGGAACAGGCTGCCCAGGAGAGTTGGGGAGTCTCCTTTTCTGGAGATATTCAAAACTCACCTGGATGCATTCCTGTGTGATCTACTCTAGGTTATCCTGCTCTGGCAGGGGAGGTTGGACTAGATGATCTCTTAAGGTCTCTTCTAACCCTAACATTCCGTAATCCTGTGAAAGATGTACCACCATATTCTTATACCCCAGAAAAAAAAATCAGATAATACAAAGGTATTGGAAATGGAAGGCCAAAACAAAAGGTAAGAATAATTATTAATTCAACATGAGCACAATGATTAATTCTATTGAATATGACAGAGGAAAGCCACTCTGAGTATATATATATCTGTAACATCAGAGGGGAGTGGGACAGAAAGAAGATACTAATTTTTCATCTGAAAATATGAACTAAGTGAACATGAGGTGCAGCTTAATACCCCAAATCTGAAATGATTATTTATTTTTTATCTTTTGGATTTTTGTTCATAAAGACAGCAAAAATTACATTAACAGAATGTCAGCCGAAACAAAACAAAGCATCAAAAACGTTTTAAAAGTTTTTAGAAACTTACTACTTCAGAGGACATTCCCAATTAATCCTGCCATGACTGAGAAAGTACTTCCTCATTTTTATTTGCACAGATAAAAATGTTTGAGACGTTTCATATTTCAACATTCACAATTTTGCTAATGTTGTAGAGTATTAAGACTGAACAAATTTTAAAAGATTTAATAAAAATATTTCTGATCTGGAAGAACTTGTTTCATTTGAAAAAAAAAATAGAACTGGAATTGAGGAATTAAGCTGTAAGTAGTCACAAGAAATATCAAATGGAGATTAGGAATGATTAAGAGTGACTGAAGGCAGAATAAGAAATGAGGGAAAGCCAAAGACATGCCAACAAATGGGATCCTGGGATGAAATCCAGATCTCATTTAAGTCAATGGCAAAATTCGCCTTGACTTCATTAGGGCCACGGTTTCACTTGTGAAGTTTATTAACAGCAGAAGACATAAATGAAATATACAATGCATCTGAGAGAATGCTTGGGGAGAAGGGGGAATAACAAAAAGTAATGAGCAGTGTATTTTTCTACTAAATAAATGACATGGAGCAAGAAATTACTGTAAGAAACTTCCAAAATGTACCTTATACTAAGATCAGACTTAAGGATTTGTCAGTAATAAAATTAGTTAGATGAAGGAAGAACAAAATAACATTTCACAATGTGCGGGTAGGCTAACAGTGATAATTGTCTAAGAATGTAGGCATTCTTATTTTCTTCTTGAATATAATTATGAATATTCATGAAGAAGCTGTAAACAGCATTAACAACACAATATACATAGATTAGTTGTATGTAAAGTTTACAGTTAAAAAAATAACAAAAGTGATAATGGCAGATATTTATTGCTGACAAGTAAAAGAAATAAACTATCCACATACACCTATCTACTGTAACGGCTTGATAAATACATTATTTTGAATCCTTCAGTGGTGCCTCTGATTCAGAAGTCAAACACAACTATGTTACACTAACTACGACAGAATAATGATCGTGACAATAACATAAAACATTTTCAAGTATTTGTAGGAGGGCCTCACTTCAACTCCTACATTCAGTGTATTTCACTACTTTTTAACTGTTATTCCCTCATCTGAAAGAAACAATACAGCAGAATCCATAAAAGAACAACAGAAGTGATCTAAGGCACAGCAAAAAAATCTTAAGGGGACACATTAAAAATTACAGGAAGAATTTTAATTGATTTAATTTAGCTGCCATTGAAGTCAACACAAGAGGAGCAGTGGCTTGGAGGTATGAGCAGAAGTGATATACTAGAAATATACCAGAAAAAACCCAAAGCTTCACTTTACACATACTTAAGGGTCACTCAATTTAATATAGCAGATTTACAATCATTTTACCACTATAGATATCCCACTAATAAATTATTTCAATAATCAAAAGGCACAGAACTATAGCTAAAGTTTTCTAAAACCTCAGCAAGTTACACAGCTGATGATCTGTGTTTTTATTTTTAAGTTAATAAATACTTGCAATAGGATTACAATATGTAAGTATTCAATAATTTTGAGATGCCAGCTGCAAGTCAGTCATTAACTCACGGAGATTAGGAGCAAACCTCTCCTTTTTCCTTTTTATACCGTAAGCATTTCCCAACTCAGGGATGATTTTGTTCTGCTTATCTATAAAACAAATACATTTGTTCCTAAAGTGGCAGGATCTAGTATTTGGTGCTTCTTGCCCTAACAGTTTGGCCCTGCTCCAAGCACATCAAAACACCAATTAGTTCACTTTAAATGAGGAACAGCTACATTTGCTATTTCTGTTACAAGCAAAGATTAAAAATAGGCATTCTAGGAAATCAGAAATAAAGGAAAACATGCAAAAAATACTTTTAAAGAATTTCAGCTTTGTAATAATGAGTCCAAGCTGAAATAAAATCTGAAAATAAACAAACAAACAAACCCAATCAAACATGTAGTCCTCTTTTTAGCTTTGTATAGAATTAGCAGTGCGCAAATAATAAACTGACAGATCTGTTGACACCCACATGACAATTTCATTTCCCTTTAACAATAACAATATATTTTTGATTTAAAATTAGTCTTTAAGTTTAAGGTTTTTTTCTTGGGTTATTTATTTTATATTTGCAAGAAAATGGCAAGATAATAAATAGGGTACCTTGAAATGCATTGATTATCAGCTCTGAGTGTTAATAATTCTTACTACCAAAAGAAGTCAGACAAAATCTTTGAACTGTAGATAAAGGACCTTTCTTGAAAAATAATATAAACAATGTTGTGGGGTTTTTTTAATTTAATATCAAATGGAACTCAAAACTGACACACAATTAGCCCTTCTTACAGGATGAAAATTTGTAGGAATGAAATTCTGACTGGGAAATTATACTAAAAGATTTTCTGGTTCTAGTGACTTCTACTAAAATTCCCATCCTTCACACTGGCTTACTACCTTTGGTGTCTAAATAGATGTATTTTTCTTGTGATAGAACCATAAAAACGTAAAACTTGACTAGAATTAGCTTAGGGCACAAGCCTCTAAAGTCTTTCAAACTGTGAAGTGCATATAGTTCAAACGACAAAAGTTAACACGCTAAACAAAGAAAAGGATTAGGGAGAAAGAGCACAGAAATTTTTTAAGGTAAAAATTCAAAGGAAAATGATAAAGTACTAGAGATCTGAGTGTCTGACTATTCTGGGGCTTGTTGAGGAACTACTAAAAAAAAGAGCAAGCTGGAAAACAACAAAGTTTAACAGAAGAGGCTACGGATCTGGCATGTCCTCTAGTGTTAGACAGCTTTTAAAAATTGTTGCTTAGTGGCAACATTTGTGGGTTAGAGCAGGCAATTGTTCTCTATGCCAAATCTATAAAGGTATTCAATGATCCAGGAAAAGCTGAGGGAAACTTTGGACTGCAATATGTATGGTTTATGTACATCTTAATATAAATAGAGACTAGATAAACTTGTTTCTCTATTTCTGTTGAAAATTTTCATGCTAGTAAAACTTTGCTATCTTGGAAAATGTATAGCTCATCAGATAGTGTGAGACAAACAGGATGAAATGGAAAGCCTTTTATTATTGTTTACATTACATTTTTTGGTGAGATTTTATAAGCTAATAATCAATATTTGTCCACAGTAGCACATAAATATTTTGCTCTACTGCTACAGCAAAGGATTGAATAGTATTGCATTTACACCGAGGCATGGAATATTTTTTCTTCTGGAACAATCTTCACTGAAAATGTTGTCTGATAAGGGGTGCGTTTCAAAATTTTCAGCAGGATGCTACCAAAGTAATTCCTTTTCATATGCTGTGTTTCTTGCAGCATTGAGTTTTGGTTTTGTTTTTTTTTCAACGTATAAGAGTTAGGACTTGAATTGATGACTAGCTTTGTCTGATAGAACAAGCATAGAGAATGGTTATTCCTTTGATATGTTTTTTGCTGAATAGTTGATGGCAGCATTTAACAAACATTTAACAAATAACTGTGTCACACTCAGCACGAACAAATGGGTCAAACTGTCCTGTCTAAGGCTGTCTGCACTGCCCTAGATGGCATTCATCACCTTAGCTGAATCTTATGTTCACTATATATTTTTCTGTATGCTGAGTTTCATGAAGCCTTAAATATAAGAGTGCTTAAAGATATTTAGCCATGACAGCTGTTAAAAAATAAATGGACTTGAACAATGAAGCTAGCATCTAGTAAGATATGGCATACATAAAAAACTGTACTTTTTTCCCAGATTTCTCAAAAGAATTAATGAAATTGAGTTGGAAAAGATTTCAAGAAATCAGATCGTCTAGAATAATTTATACTTACATCACTTATGCTCACTTTGAATGTGTCCTTAGAAGCCTTCACTACCATGATTCCACAGTCTCTCTGTACTGTGATATGTGTACTGATACATATATAAGCACTTAATTATCTGACAGTCAGAAAGGTTTTCTTTTATTTAGCTAACTTTTTCTGCTTTTCTTACTCTTGCTGAAATACTAATCAATTGCTTCTTTTTCTGTTCCAAAACGACAAGTTCATTTCCATCTTCTCTGCACAGCCCTCTGAAGACCTTCCCTACCCAGTTCCTCTCTTCTCAAGAAATCTAGTACTGTACTTCTTCCTCAGAAAAGGCCCATGAGAAGAACTAGGTGGAGCACAGAGCTTACTTTTATGTACAACATTCCTGTTAAGTGTGCTTCTACAACCATATGCCTTTAGCAGTGCACATTCAGTTGGTGAACTGCTACAATGTCAGTCTTAGGAACTGCTACATGTGTAACTTCAAACTTATTCTAACTTTTCTCAGATCATTCAATCCAACTGTTAACATGAATATGGATCATGTCTATTTGTATGCTATTACAGATTTAAGATTTAGATGTGAAGAGCAATATGTTTGAAAAATATGGTTTATCTATAAGGACTCGGTGAAGAAAACAACTATAGTCTGCCCGTGTCTGACACTTTGCTAAAAAGGTCTGATTGTTTCCTACATGGGAATGGCAGTGCAAATAATGTGCAGCTTCCACTCGAACTGCATCTCAAGGCGTTTTTGAAAAGCCGTAACAATTCCTACCTAAAGAATGCAAGAGTTTGGGACATGGGTTTGAAAATACTTTTTGCTTTTCCTTTTAACCACAACAAAACCCCCAGCTCACCATTTATCCTGGTAGGGCATAAATTCTGCCCAGAGTTGGTTCAATTCCTGGGATTCCCTACTCCCTTGCTGTAAGGTCTGGGGTGGGTAGCAGGGAACAGACCGCGTGGCTTTGAAACCAGGAAGTCCTGGGCCACATGGACAGGTCACATGCACAAGTCAGGTGAATTGTGCTGTCTCTCAAGGTGTTAGGATCCACCCCTGGGCACAGGACTTTTGAATCGATTGGCCAAACAATGGACGCTAAGTGCCTATGGGTCAGTTCCACCCTTTGAAATGGGGTATTTAAGGGGAGGCAATCAGCCATTGCTCTCTCTCTCCCGTTGCCTCCGCGAGGAACAGACATCTCTGCACCCCATTCAGCAGTGGCCACGTGTTTTGCAGTGTGCGTGCAGCGGCATTTTCGGCATTTTGCAGTGGCAGCAAAGGCAAAACCCCTTTTCTCCATTCCTCAGGACAAGCTCTTTTATCTATCACATCTTCGTGAGTATTTTCAGGTGCGGTTGGGATTGCTTTTGTTATTAGGCTCCCTGTTTCCTAAGTTCTGACTGTTTAAACTGTTTTATTTGGTGTTTTAAGCGATTTGTGTAGTTTTCTTGCCGACCGAACATCCAAATGAACCCCCGGGGAAGTATATCCCAGAAACCCATGATTATTAAAAGTAATAAAAATTAATAATTGCAACACCATTTAACACTACACTAAAAGTAAACCACAACAGCTTAACTAAATTTAGCTAGAATATGTTTTTTTCCCCATAAGAACAGAAAACAGAAACACATTATAAGCATCTACATCTGAAGTGTTTAAAGAAAAACATTAACATCTGTGCATGAAAATAAATCCAAAGTGAGTAGTTCTATGCAACAGCACCTAAAATGATGAAGAGAACGGACAGTCTGCAGTATCACAGTGAGCCTGTTTGGTCTATCAAAGTTCCAAAGTTCACAGTGTGCTCTCTAGAACATATCTGAGAAACAAACGGAGGAAGAGTAAGAAAGACTATGTAAGCTTCTCAATCAGAAGCTTTGAGAAGGGTTAGGGAGAGGACATGATTATACAAAGGCTCTGCAACCTCATTAAATCTTTATTAATGGGTAGAGTGGAATAAACAATCTTGGTATATCTACATAAAGGCAGAAGATTACTGGATTTGCTCATCTGCATTTAAGATACACGTTTAATATTGTTATTTAGTTGGATAAACCCACCAGAACACCTGCAGTTATAACTCTAACAGAGACTACCTGAGGGTCTGTATCAGACATAAGCATTTACAGCACTGTTTGAAATCAGACTTCTGTTACATGCCAGTAGCACCTTTTTCCCTACTCTGCTTTGCTGGAAGATTGTGAACATTGCTTTTCTATATAGTTATTACCAGGTATAATCTCACCTTTAGCCATCTTTAGATTTGATTACTTTAATGTGACCTACATATAGAGTTTCACACTCTGAGATGAAGTCTTTCTATAAATTCTTAAAAAACGCAAATCAACCAACCAAACATTGAAATTTTCTTGTCTTAAAATACGTAGCATGCCGGAAGTTTTGTACAAACTCCGAAGACTAAATAACAGTCAAATAATAACACTACTTCAGCATAGTGTTTCATAATGTGTTTGAATGAAACTTTGCTTCGATTTATGGATCACAATTTAAATTACCGGTATAAACAGTACCAATTGTATATGAATTTTCTTTAACTGTTTACAGAATGCATAAATGTAAGGACATATTTTGGACATAGAATCATAGAATCATAGAATGGTTTAGGTTGGAAGAGACCTCAAGGATCATCCAGTTCCAACCCCCTGCCACAGGCAGGGACACCTCCCACTAGATCAGTGCACTAACAACAAAAGCTAGAGAGTCCACTTTAAAAAAAGTTGGCTTGTAATATTACATTTACTCAAAATCCAAATGCAATCATCAAAAGTTGGTAAAATTCATACCTGTTAGTGCAGTTTTAGAAATACACCATAAATCGCATTATCATCTCAGCTTTTGTGGCATACAAAGACAGGAATCTCCTATGAACTGAATTTAAGAGCTACACAATCACACTGCAGAGATTCAGCTACACATTTTTAATATCTGTAACAATATTTAAGATGTTGCCTTTTTTTAACACAGACCTATTATGTGAACAGTATAAATATCATGCCCATAAATTGAGAATTCATGACAGCAGTACCACAAAGTTTTCAGCAAGACAGTCTCCAAAAAGATTCTGTGAAACCCCACAGGAGTCTACCATCTTCTACAAGCCATGCTATGGGGATCTGACACTTTTCAGCTGAAGGCTCTGTATCTCTGGAGTGATCTTTTTGTCAAGAGCATTGGGAATGTACTGTAGAAATGCAACAATCGAAACCAGAATAATGTAAAGAAGAAACAGCAACTTCTGATCCAAAATGAGACATGCATGTGGAATTTAAGAATCTAAAAAGGAAGTGATAAAGGACTGTAGCATCATTCTTGAAAGATAAGAAAATTGATGAACAAAGGCAAAATGTAGAGGACAAATGGACTGAAAAGTGAAGTAATGTAAAATAAAATTAAATTTAAGAGAGAGAGAGAGAATGTAAACATTTAGGATAATGGCCAAGTGAAAAGTTATGTCAATAGGAACAGTGAAAAATATTATTAATCAAAACATAGCTGCTTATTTTTCCATTAGTGCACATTTGCAAGTTGGTCTGAATGAAAATACAGGCACAGTTATAACTCAAGAGTTTACAGTCGTATGATCCATACAACCAGTAAAGAAGAAAAATCCCAAAAAGTAGATTGTAAGAAAACAGTGATCAAGTGTTCAATGCCTTTACTTGCTTTTCACTTCCAGATGATTTGCAGTACTATGCAAAGCCAAAATTATTTCACTCTGTATTCTCACAATGGAGGCTCTCAAAGGAAATACGGTTGGACAAAAGCTATAACCTTTAAAATTCTGTTTCCTAGCCATTCCTCTTTTCATATAAAAATAAAAATCAATTGTTGTCAGAAAGTCTCTTTGCCCATTATCTTTCTTTTGTTAGATTTATGAATAAAAATGTGTGAAATTAAATTACACAAGCATTATAATATCATGTGATCTGGTGAGACATTTTTGAAGAACAAGGACAGCCAGAAAAATTGCAACTGCTACCACTCTTGTCTGCTCAATTACATGCTTCTCACCTATTTAACAATGCTTGTTACATCCCTGTTAATTGATGTGTTTCAAGAGTTTATTTTCTTATACAGTATGTTAAGTCTTATACAATGAACAATGCTTGGATCATAGCAGTCTCCTAGAACAGAATAAGTCTCCAAGGTAAATGCAAAGAGATCATGAAATGGGACAATGCATGATAACAATGATAATAAAATAAAAAAAAAAAAAAAAGAAGGAAAGAGGGGGGATTGGAACATTATGAAGTTAAAGAAACAAGGGAATGAAAGAGATTAAAACTGGAATGATAGGTAACCTACTGTAAGTGGTGTGAAAGCTTAGCAGTGGGGGACTGGAATAATCAGATATGGGAACGACCTGACAATGGAAAGCTTTCAAACTGAAGGACCTCAAAAGTAAATGATCTTAGAGCAGAATAATCATATTTGCCTCTGGGAATAAAACTTAAAGATATAAAAGTCTGGGGGGGAAAAAAAAATCACAACAAGTTTGCTGATTATGCAGATAGACATGCAGAGAGAAATGATTCAGTCAGGATAAGAGCGGGAAAGGTAATGGAGCAAGGTTGGGAACAACAGTAGAATACAATGGAAAAGGTGACTGAAACCACAGATGATTAGAACTCACCTTTTTTTAAAGACAGAATTGACGATGAAGGACTACACTGCCATAAACTAATTTTTCTAATTCATCTCAGATTGACTCTTACTTCTGCTCATTTGGATGGAAGTTATTCTTTCTTACAATAATCTAATATTAACTTTTCTAGAAACACTTTTAAAGATTGTGGAATGTATATATGTGTTGACATTTGGCTTCAAACCATTCTTGTTTTACAAGAGTACAGCACTACAACAGATACAAGAACTCACTTTTTAGAAGTAGTTCTAATTTTTTTGTTGTTATTTTTAAAAAAGAAAATACAATGCTAGAAATTATATTGACATCCATTATCTTGCTGTTAGGAAATAGATTATTTTTATACATCAACTGAGATTGTAACATATTAGTTGCATTGTCCTTAGCATGAGCTGAGAAGAATATGACAGTCTCCTTCCACAGAATCTCACCAGTAGGATATCTGCTGTCCCACTCTCCTTTGCTAACTTCTCCCACTCCTCATTAAATGAACTGCAGTGACCTTTAACAAAATGGCATAATCACCCTGTTGTTTTCTATGGCAACACTGCATTTTTTCAGTCTACAATTTTCTGTTCTTTCTGTTTTCTCAACTGCTAGAAACACCTTTTCAGATTAAAAGTCTACCTTTTTCTTCCAAGTTTATGTAGTGAAGTAAACTGGCATGTTGTGTAATGCATCTGCCAAAATACAAACGTGGACAAGAGATACATTAAGTGTATCTAACCCTTGTCTGTGCCAGTTGCAATAATCACTTGTGATCAGTCTAGTACAAAAGCATAGACAAACACAAGAAAACCAGTTGAATTTCACTCCCATCCCTGATATTTGATCCTTGAGAACAAAAACATTTGAGCATATAAAAGAGTCAGGAAAAGCAATAGCATAAAGCTGATTTCATTATGATCCTATTGTTCATTTAAGAATCTAAATTTACCAGCTCTGAAGGAACTGACTTTCAAATCCCTCCAAAACTCCTCTTCAGCAATATACTGGCTAGTTTAGAAAGTTGTCCTATCACTAATGAATGATTATTGTCATTATTGTCCCTACTTTCTGAGTAGCTAAGGTATTACAATAAGAGAAACCAATTTCTCCAATATTGACCTTATGCTTAAAGCATAGAAATACACACACATATTTTTCATTATGTTTATAAAAGAATAAATTTCTTTAATATATTTAGTATATATTATATTTCCAAAATAAAAATGTTCTGCTACTATGTATTTATCCAACCTAATGATATTAATTACAATAGTAGCAGCCAAATGCATAACTGAGATGTTTGGCTTTGATACTGTAACTGGGACTCTTTTTGCATTTTCTGCTGATGCTCTAATACCAAACAAATGTCTCTCTCTGGAAGCTTTGTCTAGAATCCAAACTCTGCTCCTTCCCAACTGAACATTCTGGTCTCTAAATTACATGAAAACTCTTTCTTCTTTCCATAATATCATGGTCCATTGCTCCTGGCTGCACACCAGCTTCAAGATGGAAGGCAACATAATTGCTCAGCATATTTCTAGTGTCATGGATAGTACAGCTTCCTGGGAATAAGGAGGTGGAGGTTTAATCTATTTGGAGATTAACAGAGCCACCAACATTATAGAAGACTTCAGTAATTATGACCTCACTCAAGTACACTGCTTAGGAGAGGAGTGCACAGACATACTGGGTGAACCTTCTCAGGAAGTTACAATTAAGCTGATGCCTGCAGCTGTAAAATACATTTTTTTCAAGTGAACTATTTTTCATTACCTTCTTCTATGAGATTATGTAATCTATGTAGGTAATGTAAAATTTAAGATTTCTGTTCACTGCTTGCTATATTGCTTAATTATTTTACTTCTGTCACTTTTTCCCTATGTTCTTTTCTCATTGTCTTAAGTAATGCACTTTAACAAAGGGCCCTGATATGGTCATGGAGGCAAGGAAGAGGCATTTCTTCTTCCTTGGTCCCCTTCATCCTGTACAAGCCTCTTCCTTCCCTGACTTGCACATTGCATTCATTTCCTTTTTCATGTTCTTGGCTCCCTCAGAAAGGAAAATGCAAAAAATTTCATGAGTGAGCAAGTATCCAGTCATAGCCTGTGTATTTTTGTTCACAGTTCGTGGTCTCACAGAAGCCCTGTAATTTTGCACCATATTTGGTGCATGGAGTGAATGACCATAACTTCTTTCTCCTGTGGTATCTCAGTGCATTTATATTCTATTTCTTCAGTCTGTCAAAAACGGAGAAACATGTAGTCATAAGTTTCAAAATATTCATAGAATTATTAAGGTTGGAAAAGACATTTGAGATCAGAGTCCAACCCTAAACCCAGCTGCCATGATCACTAATCCATATCCTGAAGTGCCACAACGCTTCCTGAATACCTCCAAGGATGTCAACTTCACCACCGCCCTGGGCAGGCCATTCCAACGTCTCACCAATCTCTCAGTAAAGAATTTTTTTCTAATGTTCATTCTAAACCTCCTCTGGTCTAACTTGGTCCCATTTTCCTCTCTTTCTTTTCCTAGTTACTTGGGAGAAGAGACCAACACCAGCCTCACTACAACCTCCTTTCAGGCAGTTGTAGAGAGCAATAACATCTCCTCTTAGCCTTCTCTTCTCCAGACTAAACAACCTCAGCTTCCTCAGACACTCCTTATATGGCATGCCCTCCAACCCTTCACCAGCTTCCTTTCTCTTCTCTGGACACCCTTCAGGAGGTCAGTGTCTTCCCTATACTGTGGCACCTCAAACTGAACACAGTACGCTAGTCGGGCATCAGGGCCAAGTACAGGGGCACAATCATTTTCCTAATTCCTGCTGCACAGATTGTTCTTGACATAGGCCAGGATGCTGCTGGCCTTCTTGGTCACCTGGTCACGCTGCTCGCTCATGTTCAGCCAGCTGTCCACCAGCAAGCTCAGGTCCTTTTCCACCAAGCTGCACTCAAGCCACTCTGTTCCAAGCCTAGAGTGTTTGGTTGTCACCTCATTCTGTTGACCTAAGCCCATTGATTTAACTTGTCCATATCTCTTTGCAGTGCCTTACTACCTTCAAGCAGATCAACACTCCTGCTCTATTTAGTGTCATCTGCAAACTTACTGATGGTGCCCTTGATCCCCTCATCCAATCATTAACAAAGATATTAAACAGAACTAGCCCCAATACCAATCCCTGGGGGACAGTGCTTGTGACTGGCTGCCACTTGGATTTAACTCCATTTATCATTACTCTTTGGGCCCAGCTGTCCAGTCAGTTTTTAATCCAGCAAAGTCCACCTGTCTAAGCTATGGGCTGTAAGTTTCTCAAGGACAATGCTGTCCCAAAACTGCCTGTTTTGACAAATGACATATCATAGAAATGACAGATGAAGGCTGAATCTTGAGTTTGGATGTAACTCAAGTTATTTGCCTTTTATTTTATAAGCAAGAACTGGTACAATAGGCAGTATTTTAGCTATAAACACAGATATAAATGTAGCTATATCTACATAATCATATGCAGAGATATCTCAGTTTATCCAGCAGAATGGCAGACAGTACATAGAATATGTAAACAGATCTGCCAAACACTTACAAAACAACTTTAATAGTGAGTGTCATTCTTTTCTGTAAAGTAGCTGTTTTTAACACACATGATCTAACTCTTGTTTGCTCTTTAAAGTTTTATTGTCTTGGCATTTTATACAGGAAGAGAGCATTAGCATACTCAGGAGAACTGCTAAAAGTAAAAGGCCTCAAGCTACCCACTGCATGGTTGATAGCATAAAGCATGGGATATAAAAACTTTTGTCTGATTGCTCACTTTACTTGTTTTAGAGTAGTGTTACTCTCAAGAGCATATATTCATGTTCTTTCTACTTCAAGTTTTATTACTTCTTTTGTATTATTTAATACATCTAAAGACACTTTCAAAAGACAAATTTTTCCATTTTGAAAAAGTAATGGTTTGGAACCTGATAAAATACATGAATGTTCAGAGTGTATTATTTTCAAAGGCAAGTAGAATAAATGTGCAATAAAACAATTAAATGCATGACAATAAACATTTCAGTATGATCATTGACATATTAACCTGCCAAACAAAAGAAGAAAAACTCTGCAGAATTCCCCCTAAAAATGTCAGATGAAAATGGATTCTCCACACACTAGAGTGTAAGTGAAAAGGGAGTTTGGTTTCAATTAGTTACCACTAAATATCCCACTCTAGAAATTAAAATGAACATTAAAAATGTGAAAGAGAAAATGGAATGAAAAAAGGCAAATCAGATCAGCTGTTTCAAACACAGAAAAAAAGAGACCGTAACTGTATATCCATATTAAAAATCATCATACAGTAAACTTAAATCCAAGTATACTTAGATATCACACTGTTAATTATTATATAAATAACCTTGGAAACAATACCTCCAAGATACATAGTTTGCTATTTAGTAAACAAGAAACTGCCACATTTGACACCACTGATTAAGGCCAGGCATTTCTAAAGCTTCAGACACATTTCTGAAATCCACAATACATCAATTTTTAATACTTCCACTCTCTCGACTCCATTAAAAAGATGGTAAGGGAAAGATTTTAGAGTAATTAATGATATAGTTAGCTGCTAAATATTAATAGGAATCGTAGTCTTGCATAAAATATAACATCTAAACCTTGCCAATACAGACGCACCAGTAATTAAACTTGAATATGTAATTACACTGATTTATATGACAGGCAAAAAGTTACACTTTACTGGCTTCTATGTAAACTGTGGGCAACAGTTAAACTTTGCATTTTACGGTTTATATAAATGGGCAGTATCTCCACAACAGTTCATAAATGGTTTAGAGACTCGTAGTTAAAATTACAACTAATTCCAACGTGAACATTCTGACTATACTTTATAAACTAGGCTGTGAAAATGACCACAGAGACCAGCACTAATCTTACTACAAAGTAAATGGAGACTCGTCTATTTAAATTTTTTAATGTAAATGTTTAGGTTCAAATACACAGTTCCAGATGTTTCACTTACCACGTTTCAAAGCACTTTTGAGTAATATTGTGTCTTAAACTAAGAATTTTTGTTTTTTTTTCTTGAAAGGATGCTAACTGCACTTACATGTGAGGCTGAGGAGAGCAGCCTGGACTGCTATTTCCATTACTGTCAATGTGATCCAGCGAACCATTGAGATCTTCATGGACTGCCTGCAGTAAGCCACTGGATGCGTTATTTATCAATCCTGGGTTACTAAGCAATGGTAAACTACTCTCTGCCAGTGCAGCCTATTAAAATGAAGAGTAAAACCAAAATTATTAGTCTGTACAGACACGAATAATTTCTAAATGTTCACACACATATGAGTGTGCACACACAAAGCAGCTAATTTTTGGCAAGTGTAGAGACAGTCAGAAGGATTTTGTTCATTTTCAAATTATTTTTACATTTTGAATATAACAGCATCAGCATCTCTATTTCTGGTTTACTGTTTCTCTTACATAGGTTTCATTACTTTCCGTTTTTAACTATGTTTTGATATTCATAGCACTTTCTAGTTTTACATCATTTTCTGACTTTGAATTACACTTAACCCCTGCGCCCTTCCACACAATGGATGACTCCTTTCTAATGCAGGCAGCTGCTGCACTTTAAAAAATGACCAGAACTTAACTCAAAATAAAAAAGTCCTGACATTTGCCTCTTCTGCATAAAAATTATATATTATAATTAAACTTTAAAGTTTTTGCCATGAGCACCATGTTCCCCAACACTATGATGTGAAATCATTTATGACAGCTTGGATAAATATTAATGCATATCCACATGCATTTGCAAAAGCTTCTATCAATCTAACATTTGCAGCAAAACCGGATGTTCCAGATTTTGCCACAGGGTGTCCTTCTTGCTTCTTCACATCAAAAGTACAGTGAATAAGAACCAGTACTTCTTGCAGTACTAGGTAATACAACTTTGATAATAAACCCAACTATTCAGAATGACCATCAGGTCCACATAAACACAAATGTACATAGGTAACTGTATACCAAAGCATAACAGGAAATTAAATATGTCACAAATAAGAACATAATTAGTGTACGTAAAGAAGTAATTTAGTATGTTTTACCTGCAAGCTTGCATTAAGAGCTGCTCCATAGCCTAAGCTGGTAGGGATGTTTTTCACTAACGTTGGGCTTCTGAAAACAAATGATTTTTAAAAGTTTAAAAAAATGAGCACACATTCCAGCTGACTCACTGAATTAATGAGTTGTTTTTTTAGCTCAGAAGACAAGAGTTTTAAAAGGAAAAAGTAAATGAAGTTGGGGGTGAAGGGACTCAAATCACAGAATACAGTGATTTACTTGCATCAGAAAGGCAAAAATCTTGCAATTAGGCCCATATGGAAATTTGTTCTGAAAAGTGCAAAAAGTGCCATAGTGACTTGTAAAGGTTTTGATCTCGCTGAAAGAATTTAACAGAGATAGCTTTAAACTTTGCACAGCAGCTGCCTCAGCTACTCTTGCTGGTGTCATTTGTTCCTGGTTTTCTGAACTAACTCCAGTACACATTCAAATACATTACATACAACTGTGCTGAATGAGAGGATCTTTCCTTCCAAGAAACTATGAGGGTATAACATATAACTAATCCAAACGAACAATATGGTGGATCAACTAGTTTCCAGCAAATCAAACACACCATATTTAAATCAGACTGAAAATATTACATATTAGACCACTATGTAATTTTATTTTCAGTAAAATTAGTGTTTAAGATGACTCTAGAGGTCAGCTGGGTGGCTGTTTACAAACAGATCCATTACAGAAACAGAAGACCTCCCTGCAGAGTAAAACCTCCAGCTTTCCTCTCTGAATTCCTTTGGTATTCTGGATGGTTTTATCAAAACTAATTATATACTCTAAAGGAACAAAAAACATCCACAGAACCAGTCACACTGACATGGGATTAATTTGAAAGTAGGACAGTAAGAATGCCAAAGGTCCTTCTGTGAAGGTTTCTCATGAATACCATACTTATCAAGAAGATATTTTTGAGGTCAATACTGCAGTGTATGATACCTGTATTCCAAAATGACCTTGAATGACTCCCTACTTCTGTCAAAGGTTTACAGTAAAACCAAGTACATATGAAACTCTTAACACATGGGCAACATATGTACACAGGGCTATATTTAATATATCATAGAACTTATGGTAGACGGAATTAAAATGACAAACATATGGTGAAAAACCCCAAACCAATATCGCTTTTCTCTGCAGCAAAACTATATGGGAAAGGCAGCAGGCAACAAATGCACAAAAGATAATGTTTATCACAAAACCGAAATAAATGTTAACTCACTGAAGAGAATGCAGCAGCACAGCTATTAGCTTGCTATGTATTCTCCACATAAGTGTTCGCTTTGTCTGCCAGGTTGTAGTACACAGAGGACTCACTTAGGTTACAGAATTACAGAACAACTCATATGAACAAAACCAACCACCAACGTACCCTGTTATCTTTTGTGACCTTCGCTTCTGGTACTCTACTTCATCCACTGTCCATACTGCTCCTTTAACATTTTCTACTCGAACAAAACACTTGTGCAGGCTAAGATTATGACGCACCGCATTCTAAATCAGACACAAAAGGGGGAAAAGGTAGTAAAATTAA
The DNA here is from genome assembly GCA_013396835.1 of Psilopogon haemacephalus. Classification (NCBI taxonomy): domain Eukaryota; kingdom Metazoa; phylum Chordata; class Aves; order Piciformes; family Megalaimidae; genus Psilopogon; species Psilopogon haemacephalus. The sequence continues at coordinate 49,069 of VWZI01004337.1, forward strand.
TACAATTTAAGAAGGCAGCCTATGCTGTATACTTTGTTAATCTTCTTATTCTAAATCATAGTGAAAATCTCAATTTAAGTATTAAATTCAAAATATGTATAATATAGTAAACCCCAAACTTACAAATTACTGAAATCTGCAGTTTGAACTTTGTGATAACTGAACCTTCCAAGCTATTTTAATAATAGCTGTGTCAAAACCTTCCTTTCATTGAACTGGTCTAAATTGCAATATCTGTACAAATTACAGTATCTTTGAAAATGCCAGAACAATTAGGTCAGCTCTGTTGTGTCCCTGATCAAGCACTTGGGGATGGTTGAAATGTCCAAAGGAACCAGTCCTGCTTGAGGTATTAAAATGCTAAAAAGGCTACAGTGACAAGTGTTAATTTTGCACAAAGCTTTATGCAAATAAGCTCAAAGGCATTCTTTTCATCCCTATAATAACGAAATGACAGAGTTTGTTTATTCTGTATTATTAGATGACATATGCAAGTTACTTTGCAATACTGTCTCTGCACAAAAGACATACTTAGGCTTTTAAAAAGAAATTCTCACTAAAGTTTGGGGGTTTTTAACTGTTAGACAAAAACTGAATAAAAAGTCTTTCCTATAATCTGAATGTACATTTTCTCCTCCACGACTATGCAAACAGATGTTGTTGGCTGCTTTGTACTACAGTAATTACTCAAAATTAACATTTTAAAATCAAATTAACTCATTCTTAAAATTTAAATTATAATAAATATACAGCAGATAGGATAATTTACTTTGACTATTTCCCATAAATCAAATTATAAATCTAAGCAAATATTTCTTCCTGTCAAGGTAAACTTGTATATAGCTATCAAGTACAGTCAGTAATGACCTAATTCTTATTTTACGAATATAAAACAAAGTAATTTTGATGAAGATTTCTTTTTATTTGCACAAAGACAAGCTTCTGGCTTGCTTTAAGAAAAGAATTCTTAAAAAAAAA
>VWZI01004337.1:50065-52565 GCA_013396835.1 Psilopogon haemacephalus
TGACCTGAAATCCAAGGATTTGATTGATCTTAATGCCCATGGCTCTGAATATGATAATTTTAATATTAATGAGCAAATGAGCAGTTTTATTATGCATGCGATATAGTTAGAACTAATAAGCTGTTCAGAATGAGTTTTGCTGGATCCCCGAGCTGTGGAGATGAGACCAAGCTAAGATATTAAATCACCTTTCATTTCTTTTAAAATTTCTTTCAGTAAATCAAATGACAGAGCATTCACTACATTCTCTAATGAGTAACAAAAGAAAACGTAAATCTTCAACATAAATATTACTTACTGAAAAAGCTCCAAAACATATTTTCTACAGATTACCTCTGACATTTTCATCTTATAAGAAACATATCAAGTAACCATGCATAAATAAAACAATTACATTCATTTACAGTATAGCACCACATACTGTAGCAACTAATAACATCTAAATATTTTGTAAATTAAAAGCATTCTGAGCTTCGCACCCATATATCTGTAATCGCTCGCCAGATTAATTTGCATTTTAAATCCAAATTAATTCACTTTAGCATATCTCACAGTCTAAAATTCTGTATGCTGATGAGTGCTTTGCTGCCTCTATTCTTCTCAGCTACAAACATTTTCCCCCTTTTGTACCAAATGGCTTGTGGCTAATTGATGTTTCTGACTGCTTTTTGAAATGAAAATAAAACAGTTCACTTAGTCTGTGCTGAGTGCCCTTATCTTTCCAGACGTTGCTCTTATTCCAAAAATAGATGCACAGAACTAACACTTTTTAGCTCCTTGTAGGATCTAGACAATGAAGTTGTTTGGACAGGGATACAGATGAACCCTTTTGTCTAAGTAAATAAACTGCATTTATGTTCTGACAGGATAATATTCACTTTACTTTCTTTTAGTTCCAGCTGAGTAGCCGTGGCCCTCACTCCGGTGGCAGCTTCAGTCTGTACGATGAGGTATGATGTGTACAAAAGGCACCGACCAAGACAAAACCTACAGCCTCCATTTGTTGCGCAAGGCAAACAGACATTTTTCAAACTAATTAGCCAATAATATGCAAGAGAAAAAGTAATACAGTGCGACTAACAAAGGTGTTGATGATTGAGTGCTCACACTGTAATTAGTGTGTCAGGCCCTCATTTCTCTGCCAAGCCTCAGCTATTAATTGCATCAAATTAGAAAACTGTATCAGAGGCAAAATTATTCTTTCACTTGTCATTTTGAGAGAGGGAATTCATTCCATTCAAGAGGCAGGTTAAAAAGAGGGGAAGCAGATACTAATCTGCTTATGTCATGTAAATAAATGTTCCTTGTGTTATCTTCAAGCAAATGCACTAGACATCTTTAAACTGCCGGTAAAGAAGTTACCTTCCAAGTTGCTGCATTACGCCTGAAGTAAGCAAATGTCCGTGTAAACCAGCTGTAAATTTCATTAAGTGTTAACTGCCTGTCACTCGATTCCATGATAGCCTGAAATGAGACAAGATACATAGTGACATAAAATAATGGTTTACTAACTAGACTGGATGACACTTCCTCAACCAAGCCTTACTTTAAGCATTAATGAATTTTAATTTAATCAGGCAAACTTAATTTTCTCTCTACTTACCTGCCTTATGAGAGTTGCATAAGTAAATGGAGGTCTGACATCTGCATTTTTATAAAATTCATAGTTTGGGGCAATTTCTGTAAAATAAACCCATACAAAATGTATGTTAATGTTACTAGCAGCCCACATTGCATATTATGATTGATGACGTTGCTTCTTGTGTGCTCACAACAATTTCCAAAGGAACTATTTACTCAGAAATGCACAAAAAGCAAATTATACCAAAAAGTCTTTTCTGTGCTCCTTGATGGAAAAGTGCAAATGAAGCATGCCCCAGTAAGTCACTTAGTATGTACACCAGCAGTGTACCCAGCCATCCAGCATGCTTCCAGCAGCAAGACCTTTTTAAAATGTGCAAACTGAATATTTTCTTCCACGGTCATACAGTGACAGCCATCCCCTTCTCTGTTCTTTCTTATTTACTATGTAAAGCACACTTTTGTAGGAGTTTTTTTCTGGTTAGCACAGAAGAGGTACAGTAATGTGCATTCACAGAATTAAATATGGTTGGCACAGGATGACAGCAGTATAAGCAGTATATACGATCATTAATACTAACCCTTTTCACATATCCATTATTAAAGTCTTATGCTAAAACAAGAATGTTTCAGAGCTTCTTTCTTTCAGTTTTCTATTCCCTTATAATCACACTTTTCAAAGCTTAGTTATAGTGGTATTTAGTTATTGCATAAAATTGGGGAATAGGAAAATAAAAGTATTGATCCAAAGTGTCATACCTGATGACATGGGAATGTTGTATTTGTCTGAATGTCTTCTTCGAATGGCTCCCACATTGGGTACACTGGCTGGGGTGATTACAGAAGGTCCCTGGGTAATTGGGGTGACTGGGGCCGTCGGTGTTGTGGGAGTTTGAGGTAAGCTCTGTGGGGATGTCTC
>VWZI01004337.1:57565-62565 GCA_013396835.1 Psilopogon haemacephalus
AGGCAGTGTGAAACGCTGAACTCTGCCACCGAGTCGGCATCAACACTGCACTGGGTCTCATTACAACTGATGGACCTTACTTCACTAGCAGTCAGACAAAGCAAAAAAATGGCATAATTGGTCACACCGCAAGCTAAATCTTCACTTGGACTGTTACAATATAGTCCAGCCTTTGTAAATGGTAAACAGTTCCTAAGCAGCCCTTAAACTGCCTTGTACTTTTTCCTAACCATTTTCTGATCATACGATATGTTAATATTTGTAGTTTCAGGCTCAAAAAAATTACTAAATGTAAAAAAAAAAAGAAAAAAAAAGGAAGAAATTAATTGCAATATTGTAATTTGTTGATAAAAATAACAGAATGCAAAATAGGAAAATGTATCTTACAACATGAAAAAAAATGTTTTCTCAAATGCTAGGTTCCAAGAAGAAATGTTTAAAACTGTGTTGTGGTGAAATGGCTTTGGGTATATATCACATATGATTACAATGCTAATTGCAGTAAGAATCGCTTGGTGTGTAACTCTTGCATTTTTTGCAGAGCTCTCTAATATCTTCTTACATGAATTTAGATCAAGAGTGGTACCTGTAGACTGAGACTGGACTAAAATAATTTTAACATGAAACTATCTCTATTACTGCATATATTTTGGGTATGGTGGATATAATTTGGTCAGTGCACCTTTAATTACAGAACATTGGACGCATGGAGTGAGAAAGAGGTTTCTTTGGTGGCCTGGTAAGTGTAGTTTCATTTCTAGGAGACCCCAGGGGTACTTCTCACTTCTTGCATAAGCTGAAGGGATCATTCACATACATGCAGTGACCTCTAATGGTTAAAGCCTGAACAGGGCACCAGACTTCTCAAGTCCTAGACACAAGACTCCCTGGGGACCTCCGTGACTGGGTTTGACATTACACCCTCTGCTTACATAAGAATCCCCACCATGAGGCTGGGAGTCATTCTGGGTGGAGATCTGCTCTGCTATTCTCTTGTCCTGCAGAACAGTATCGACAAGTGTTATTAGGGTCAGAAGAGGAAGAAGGAAGAGGGGTCCTGACCCAGCATTTTGAGAACTGAAGACGGCTTATATCCAGTCTCTGCTCCAGGGACTGCATTTTTCATTCATGATGAATGGCATTAGGGTCTTAGTTCAAGCAAAACACTGTAGACGATGCTGACGTTAAATAATTATTGCATAATTTATAATGTGAAAAATCCTTAAGTAAAAACTCCCCACTTGTTCATGAATATCAACAAATTTTATGCAAGAAACATATGGCTTCAAGCTAGAGTCACTAAGGCAAGTGTTTTAAATTAAGTTTAGGTTAATAGTAAACAAGTAGTGGCATAATATGTCCATGTAACAAACCTGTATTTCTAACTGCTGAACCACTTGCATTTGAACTCGACACTGAGCAGTGCTTCTGTCATCCAATGCATGTTCATTGTTAAGGTGCCTACAGGAAAAAAAGAGTACAATAGTAAGAAAATGTTAAGATTATGAAAATTTCTTTACACATTCATTTTTTCTCTCCTGTGCATATGGCTTCTACTAGTTTCAATGGGAGCTATGCAAAAAGACCTAGTGAGAACATGCCTTAGATATAACTGTACAGAGTAACAAAACTGATTATCTAATTTACTTCTGCTTTCTCAGTGATGACTGTCAGACACACAGTTCCTATCTTCCAGGTCACATATGCCATCTAAAGGCTAGTGTAACTGGTTATCAACATTTGGTAGAGTGACAGATTTCCATTCCCTGTTGCTACTGCAGATGAACAGATTCATCAAAAGATATAATTGCTTTTAGGCTACTTGAACTACCATGAAGTAATGTAGACTTTGTTAAAATTTCTGTTTCTGCTCTTCTTTAATCATTAAGCAAAACCAACAAAACACCCTTGCCTCCAAAACAGCACTGTAATTGAATATCACTGTCTTTTAATGCACTTTCCAGAAGCAGCCTCTGAAAATGATGGCAGAGATCAGCATCCTCAGACCAAGGAAGTGTGTGCAAAGAAAAGGCAGGGGAAGAAATAGGTACATATCTTACACACAAAGCAAGCAAAGCAAGAGAGAATGTACACCATTTCAACAAAACAAAGCATTGCAACAGGAAAAGAGGACTTCAGTGAGTAGCTGTCTGTAACTAAAGAAGCACAGCCCACATCAGAATGACTGTGCCTTGTATGTTTCCATTGAGTACAACTTTACAAAACTTGTTTCATACTGTTTTTTGAAGGACAATGGTTTCTCCCTTCCAGGAAGAAATAAATTCCTTTTGGAGCTTCGATAGTGGATTTGCTGCTTTCCTGAGAAGAAACGTAAGAATCAAACTAAACAAGAAATGGAGGCAAAGGAGTTTTTGCCTTTAAGTGTAGATTTACTGGTTATTCCCACTACAGGCATGAGGGGTAAGTTTTGCAGGGACTACAGTTACAGATGGTCTCAGTTACAGGAACTGTCACCTGTACCATGGAGGAAATGTTATCTTCTCTCTTCAATTTTAATCAGAGTACTACAGAGTTATTTGGTTAGTAATCTATAGGGAAAATATTTTTGACAGAAACAGTGGAAAAATAGGAGGGTTTGCATTGCACATTTACTAAAATTTCTCTCTTTTTATTTTAATCATGATGTCACAGTTTAGGACCCAATGACAGGGTTTGCATGTGAGCAAAATACAACAGGTTCTACTGTTTTTAAAAGGGGCGTAATCGGGGAATAGATGTAAGTACTTATGGAAGATTTTTTTAATACAATTTTTAAATATAAAAATCTTTAAAGGTATGTATGTAACTTGCTTGGTAGTTTAAGCTAAGTTCAAGCATCACCAGAGACACCACATTTCTTTTATCTGAGTCACAAAACCTACACTTTTATTTCTTTTCAGAGGAACTTAGTTCCCCCTGTTGATACAAACATTAAGAATCAGTTTAAAAACTCAGCAATTGCTCAGAGCATGCCATACACTTTTTTTCCCCTGAAATTTTGATTAAAAAGAATTTTAATTCCTCAATTACATAGACATGATGTGTGTGCTCCGTTAATGCAAGAGTTTAACATTTTCAATTAGCATACAAAACTGCAAGAAAAGGACTGGAGACAGATTTTACCTCTGCATTATCACTGGTATCTCCAGTACACCCCACTGTTTTCACATGCATGCATGCTCACTTATATAAGCACAGAGGTATACATGTGTAATAAATGACAGTAAGCAATGGTATAGGTATAAAAGATCTCCTGGTCAGAGTTTGAGATTACTGCCTACTCATGATTATTTATTAGTTATTACAACACCATGTGTTTGTATAACACCTTACAAAACAGATACAGACACAATCCTTGCCCTGAGGAACTTTAAATGTAACAGTGGTATGTGGTGTGGGAGAAGTCCAGTATAATGTGATTTCAGTAGGATTACATGGTAACTTGGGAGTTAACATGGTAATCTTCAGAAACTCATGAGATACACACATCTCTTGCACCATACTTTTATATTATCTGGTTACTTGTGCTGTGCATTTTGGAGAAAAGTTATTTTATGGAAACATTAAGAGTGTAAAAATTATTTTAAGAATTATTTTTTCTGATTTTTTTTTTTTTGCCTATGAAGTAGGCTTGCTTTATTTATCATGCATGTACAGGCAAAGTAGTGAAAGAAAAACTAGGTCTAATGTATTTTTTAAATCCTCTAAAATGACTTTGTATAAAGTTGCTGCTGTTCTAGGGTCCAATACGCTGCAATTTGCCAAAGCAGACATACATTCTTTCCTCCAGAAGGCTGGGAATCATTCCAAAGGGGATTTTCTTTAGTTTCTTGTCATGCCTTTTATATGATGTACTAGTTGTGATGGTCAATTATCATACTTCATTGGCACATTCCTAACCTTTTATCTTGTCTGAATCCTTTATTAATCCCATGTTAACTTGATTTATAACTGAGAAAAACAGATTTTCTTTTTTAGGCCAGAAAGTATCCTAGAGGACTGGAAAGTGTTTCTGAAGAGCTGAGTTACTGGTTTGAAAGTGTAAAGTAGACTGCACAATACACATGCAGTTTATTTCATTATTTTGCTGATTATTCAGCTGCTGAAAGAAACAGGATTTTCTCCTGATTATATCTGGCATATAAGTTAGGAAGCAAATTATGAACTACACATAGCATTATAAAGCAGACTGGAATGAATGTATTATTAATAACTGAACCACATAAACAGTACAGGATGTTCTAAAAGACCTATGTAGGTGACGATATATTCTAGGAACACCCTGAAATAAATATTGAAGTGGTTCAAAATGTACTATTTTTTTTTCATAATCAGATTTGGAGTCTGCAAAGCAAAAGATAACACACTATTAAAAAGAAAAAGAATTTAAACAAAAATTCTAATGGACATTTACCCATATCAGTTAACCTCTATATAATTTGGCAGTCTCGTCAATGTCTCCCAAAAGCAGTGCAGGACTAAAAGAGCAAAGTGAGGATGAGGTGCACTGGCAGAGTTACATGGTGGAATATACATGAAATCTGTCTGCACTATGCTCAATTCCAGTCAGGACTATTATAAGCTTCTCTTTAATGAGCACTACAATTCAGTCACATATTTTTTAAAAGGAAAGCATATGTACCTAAACCACAATTGCTTTAGGTAATAAAACAAAATATCATTCAAAATATGTGGGAAAAAAAGAAATTACAGTTTGAACATCATTGCTAGTGATGTCCTTTAATGTTTTTAATTGCACAATGTAACTTTTTTTTTTTTCTAAGAAATGCAACACATTTTACAGCTGAGAAATAATAGTAATATATCCACAATGACAAGTAATAGGGTAGTAATTTTCATCCTATAGAGATTATAGTAGTATTATCATCTTTGTTTCTTAAAAGCTAATGGTAAAATTAAGAGTGCAGACCACCAGTAATTAGAAGATGCATACATCCTCTTTTTAAAATGTACATTTTATGTATACACCCATATGTTTG
>VWZI01004337.1:70065-77565 GCA_013396835.1 Psilopogon haemacephalus
GTTTCTCCAGCACAATCAACATGTAGTAAAACAGATTCATTTTAATTCTGTCAGAATACAGGTAATCTAACTGTCCATTCTTGTATAATAAACACTAATTTGAATGGTATTATACACCTTCTGAAAATACTGCTTATGGATCAAAGCGTGAAAGCCTAAGAACTTGCCACTACTTCTGAAAAGAAGAAAACCATAACCCTAAATAGACTTATGGACAAGATTTTTGTTATCCGTTTAGTCAGTTTCTTGTCATGGAAGCAATTCAATAATAATTGTAAAACTTAGGTTTTACAATTCTTCTTAGCTAAATGTAACAGAAAACAGGAAAACATATCACACTAAGGGAACAAAAATTTATATTCTTTTTAAGATACTAAACAAGAGCAAGGAGTGAAGGAAGACTGGAAAAGAAAAATAGGAAGACAAAATTGAAATCAACGAGATCATAACAGGTTTAACATTTGAGCAGAACTCATCTGACTTTAATTAATGACATATTCATTAGTGATGGTTTAACATTGATAAAAAGTGTTCTGTTTAAAAATATTATATGAGTTAAAATCAAAGGGACTATTTGGGAGAACACAGCCGCTAAAAAGGAGATTGCTCTTTGGTATCCTACAGTGGCTCTAGACAACTAGAAAGCCAACAAAACTAATTCTTTCTGCACAAATTAAATCGCATCAAATTCCTCCACTGCTTCTTTTGTACAGCCCTACTATGGAAAACAGATCGAGAGAATCTGGCTAGGAGAAAGCAGACTGTCAACAGTCTCGTGGGGTGATGACCAGCCATACAAAATTTGAAGAGCTTCTCAAACTACTCTGCTATCCTGTACAATAAAAATTCTGGAGTCTAGCCACCAGATCTTTGGAGACAGCTCAAATTTGCTCCCCTCCACTTGTAGCCTGGAAACTCACAGTTTCCAGGATTCACCCTCAGCCACAAACAGCAAAGTCATATAGAATGTATCCATACATGTGTCAGGGTTGTGTGGCTCGAGCTGTGCACTTTACACAAAGCCAAGGAACTTTCCATTACAATATGCTTATGCTTGAAGTAAAGATTCCCAAAACACAGGCAAGAGAAAAGCTGTGAACATTCTCTTATTTTGCCACTGAACATGCAGCAAAGATAGGAAATTCAGATTTTGAAAGATGAAAAGCTCATCAGAAATACATACATCTGGTGTCATTGCCAGTCTTGGTAGGTTTGACATCTCTGTTTTGAAGAACACCAAGCTAAATGTAGAAAAGAATGAGATGCCCAGAGAGATTCTTGTGTGAGATCTGGTTTTGCGGCCAGGTTCTCTCATCCTGACATGGTCTGGGCCAGAGGTGTTTTAAAATCTTACTCTGTCTTCTGTATCTCGTTTCAACAAATGAAATTAGGTAAGACATATCCATAGTATCTACATCTGCTGGAATGTTGCCTGAATGAAAATGTTACTCCTTTTATCTTCATGAAAGAGCTCAAATTTACTGTCCTCAAAAAAAAAAAGGATTAAAATGTATCTATTCCTTCAGAAGTTCATCAAATATAGTTTTGTTTAGTAAACCAGATATATTAGAAAGATATAAATATTGTTTTTCACTGTTCAGCAAATCTCTTTGTTTGATAATATTTTACTTTAAAGAGATGGGAACTCTGACTACTAAAACAGATTCAGTTAGAAAAAAACTATAAAAAGGCACAGGAAATTCCTTAGTATTTCTCAATAGATGTCTTACAGAAACAGTGATTACTGAAGAAAGTCTAGAAACAAATTAGTTGGAAAATATTCATTTAAGAGATGGGCAGCAGAAACTATGGTAGTACTAGTAATGGTTTAATAAAGGTAAGGAATGATTGCTGTGTTCAAGAAGTATGTTCCAGCAACACTGTAAATAACTTATTTTAGTGTGGTAAATAATAATTACCCACAAGTGTTATCACAAATCAAAATGAAAAGTAAGGTATTAATTTAGATGGCATGATATACATGGCACATTATTTACTTCAAAGTCTTCCTTTCCTCCTGCTATTGAACAAAACAAATGAATTTTCATCTTATAGTGGAAAAAACAAACAAACAAACAAACAAACAGGCCACAAGAATAAGCCCATCTGTTTGAATAATCAGAGTGCAAACAGATCACTGTGTCTTACAGTGAGAACATTTTCATTGGTTGCTGGAGGAGCTGAGTAAGAGCCATCCCACTAACCAGGTGAATGAGTGAGGCTGGGGGTGGCTGAAGCAAAGGCCCTTTCCATATCTCTTGCTCCTCTGGGTAACTGTTGGGCATCTGCTTCCCTTGTGGGAAGCGATGGATGAAGCTGTGTACCCACAGCTCACCTAGATTTTTTTTAAATCAGAAATTTCTCTCTAGGCTCAGGCTGGTTACCTTTATCACTTCAGAACACTCTGAAAGACTGCCTTTTAGGATGAAAGGATTAAAGGCAGGCATTTAAAAGGTGTAAAGCTAATAAGCAGATTTGTAATTAACTGTAATCGATAGCAATTTTGTAGCTACTGTATCTGAAGAAGTCCATCTCCCATTTTACAAGACAGCTGTAAAATGACTGTCAGATATTTTAGTTTGGGTGTAAAAGCAGAGCAAGTTTTAAAGTTTCTTAGGTTGGGATAATCCTGAAAATATCTCCTCCACATTACATTAAATTATAAAGGATCAGGAAAGGACTCAGAGTGAGATCAACATTAGAGACTATAAAGAAAAGAGTAAATACTGATTTTCTATACAGTTTACTAACATCTAGAATCTTGGAGATTAGTTCTACAACTCTTTTCAACACAACTTATTTTTATGTTTGAATAAATACTTAATAAAACTACCATAAAACTACCCTGTCCATGCATCTGCTCTTCATTTTCCTACATGGTCTGATCAAAGCTTAAGGGTTTAAGTTGGGGTTTTTTTTGTTTGTTTTCTTTTTCTGTGTTTGTTTTGGTTGGGTTTATTTTCTCACTACTATTATTGTCATTTGCATTTAGCTAGCATCAATACAGCATTACAGGGAAGTAACTCACAGTGAGCCACTGGTTTTCAATATGGTATATGAGAGATCCTCACACCAAATAAATGTTAAAAGACTGTTAGCATTTTATTTTCTCTACCTGACCATCAGGAAAACATGGCAAACATTTCCATTCTTTCAAAGCAGAAACTATAGAAAACAGGCAACAAGGCCAGGATGAAGGCTGGCAAGAAGGCTAGCATGGATGAACAAGGTGCTCCTGGACTCACTTGGGCACAAAAGAGAGTCAACAAGGAGTGGAAGAAAGAATGGGCTAAGTGGGAAGATTACAAAGAAGTTGTTGAAGCAGCCACAGATCAGGTTAGGGAAACTATAGCACAGATAGATAAATTTGGATAAGGATATAAAGAGGAACAAGAAGAATTTCTTCAGGTATATCAGCAACAAAATGAAGGCTAGGGAAGCTGTGGTGACTCTCTAGAAGGAAAATGGAAATCTGACCATGAGGCATATGGAGACGGTTGAGGTACTCAATGACTTCTTTGTTACAGTTTGTACTGGCAAGGTCTCTAGCCTTACTGCCCAAACTCCAGAAGGCAAAGGTAGCGACTGTGAAAAGGAAGATCCACCCACTATAAGTGAATCCCAGGTTCATGACTACCCAAAGAACCTGAAGGTGCACAAGTCAATGGGGGCCAGTGAAATCCATTCACAGGTTCTAAGGGAACTGGCAGATGAAGTTAAGTCACCATCTATCATATTTGAAAGCTGATGGCAGTCTGGTGATCTCCCTGCTGACTGGAAAAGGGGAAACATAAGCCCCCATCTTCAGAAAGGGAAAAAAAGGAAGATCCTAGAAACTATATGCCAGTCAATCTCACCTTTGTGCCTGGCAAAATCATGGAGCAGATCCTCCTGAAGGCTTTGCTAAGGCATATGGAAAATGAAGAAGAGCTGATTGGTGGCAACCAATACGTCTTCACCAGCAGCAAATCATGGCTGATGAATCTGATGGCTGTTTAAGACAGAGTTACAGCATTAGTGGATATGGGAAGAGCAAATGATGTCCTCTATCTGGACTTGTGTAAAGCATTTGACACTGTCCCGCATGACATCCTGGTCACTAAATTGGAAAAACATGGACTTGAGGGATGAATCACTCATCAGATAAGGATTTGGCTGAATAGTTGGAGTCAGAGATTGTCAATCAACAGTTCAATATTCAAATGGAGACCAGTGACAAGTGGCATCCCTCAGGGATCAGTACTGGGACCAGTGATGTTTAACATCTTTGTCAATGACATGGACAGTGGCTTTGAGTACACCCTCTGCAAGTCTGCAGATGACACCAAGCTGCATGGTCTGGTTGACATGTTGGAGAGAAGGGATGCTATCCAGAGTGACCTGGACAGGCTTGAGAGGTGGGCCCAAGATGAACTCATGAAATTCAACAAGGCCAAGTGCAAGGTTCTGCATCTGGGCTGGGGCAATCCAAATCACAAATGCAGGTGAGATGGAGAATGGCTTTGGAGCAGTCTTGAAGAGAAAGACTTGGGGATGCTGGTTGATGAAAAATCTGGCCTAAGATGACAACACATGCGTGCAGCCTGGAAGGCCAATTATACCCTGGGCTGCATCATAAGAAGTGTGACCAGAAGGCAGAGGGAGCACTCACCTGGAGTACTGCAGAAGAACTGGAGTTCTTGGCGCCCCAAGACAAGAAGGACATTGAACTGCTGAGGCAGGTCTGGAGGAGGGCCACCATGATGATCAGGGGGCTGGACCACCTCCCCTAAGAAGACAGGCTGCAAGAGCTGGGGCTGTTCAGGCAGGAGAAGAGAAGGCTCTGGGGATACCTTATAGCAGCCTTCCAGTACTTGGAGAGGGCCTACAAGAAAGCTGGGGAGGGGCTTTTACAAGTGATAGGATAAGAAGGAATGGCTTTAAGCTGGAAGAGGGTAGAGTTAGACTAGATACTAGGAAGAAATTATTTACAATGAGGGTGGTGAGATGCTGGAACAGGTTGACCAGGGAAGCTGTGGATACCCCCTCCTTAGAAGTGTTCAAGGTCAGGTTGAACAGGGCCTTGAACAATCTAGTCTAGCAGGAGGTGTCCCTGCCTGTGGCAGGGGGGGTTGGAACTAGATATTATTTAAGAACCCTTCTAATCCAAGCCATTCTATGATTCACCTGACTGTATGATACTAGGAGCACAGCTGTACTTTAAAGTTACGTCTTTTCATACTAAAGCGAACTTCATTCTCTCTTTGTCAAAAAGAATTTCTGGTTTACAGGACTCATGACCACTAACAGTCTCTTTGCATTTCTCTCAGCCGTCCATGTAACTCAGCAATCTAAATTGGTACATAGAAAAATATTTGTGCTACACATATGTAAATCCTCCTGTATAACCATATTATACAGCTTGAAGCACAGTGGAAGAAGAAAAACATCATTTTACCACACCCAACATGTATTATCTTAAATAAATTCTGAAGTTTTAATTTAATACTTCCACAGAAGATCTGTCACAAAGCTTGCTATATTTTATGACAAAAAAACAAAGGAATTTTGAGCCTCTTTTATGCAAACCCCAATGCAAGGATATCTATGTTAAATCTAGAAAGTAGCACTTGGATTTGTTAAATATTGGATGTATTTTGATGTATTTAGATGTGCAAATGTAAGATTTACTAGACAATCTCAACAAATCTGAATCCTATTAGTCTTCATTATATTGTTATGAACTGAACTGGGTGCTGTACCTTCCTATGAAAGACAAAATGTGCTGTAAGAGAATCTCACAGAAAGACCTCCAAGCTGGTCATGGCTCTGTGTTTAGTTCTCTCTTTGTGTTAGCAGCACCTGGAATAGAATGAGAGTGGCTTTTCTGGAGATGCAATGAGGTTTTCCAGGGGAAGCTGTCTTACATTTTTTAAGTTTGTACATCCCCATCAGAGCTATGAAAAATTGAGGTTCTATAGGTTAAGGTGTGCAACTAAAGGAACCCTACATACACAGTAGATACTAGAACTAGGGAACAAAAAAAAGGGAAGAATAAAATACTTGACTGAAATTCATTATAATTACAAAATGTCAAGGCAGAAGTAAGAAAGAGACAAATTTACTTTAAAAAGAACAATCCAGATATATTTTAACTGTAAAATTTAATATTTTAATTTTTTTTTTTTGGTGACTTTGGTTACTCTAATTTCTCTGCATCAAAGGAAGTTCATAAAAAACGTTTGCTAGCTGTTTGCTAGCTCTCCTAAAATGTATTTTTAAAGGTATTATTTTTTATGTATTTTTCTACTAGAAGTGAACGAATGAGTGCTGCAATAAACTAATGAGTATCAGTGTAACTGGGTAGGAGTGCTGAGAGAAATCTACAGGGATTGCTTAACATGAGAGAAAAGTTAAGGAATTCCTTTTGCAACAGATGGCACAACATGAGCTTGTGGAAGGTAGAGCTGCATCAACTGCTTTTTTTTCATTATGGTCCAAAGTGACTTCATACAAAAGGAAAGCAGCATAACCAGTCCTGTGTCCAAATTAATAAATCAGCTTACCTCCCCACTGCTATTCTGAAATAAGAATATTCAGAGTGCGATAGCTTCCTTAGGACTCTTTTTTTTATTGTAATTTTCATGACTTTAGATATATTTGTGTCACAGCTTTTCCACACAACACCACGTATTGAATTGACGTATTTAATTGGAATCTCTGCTTTCCAGAAAGTGAGGTATTTTAGTGGTAAGTCTTTCTCATGCCTTTTTTTTTTTTCTTTTTTNTTGCAACATACTGTGCTTTTACTCATCTAATTTCTGAAGCTACAATTTCCTAGTAGTTATCTGGCAGAGGAAATGCATAAAGACCAATTAAAAGTAATGTTACCTGTCATAAATATAGCCTAAACAAAGCTCATTGCAGGTCTGAAGTGCCAGGGATCAGAGTACTGTGTAATTTTTATGACAGACATTTAGCTCACCTCCCTATGGTAACACAAACAGAAACATGCACCTAATAGGTTGTAGACAGAGTCCTTAAAATGGGAAGTCTTTGGCCTCATCTTAAGATGTAAGCAGCATTTATCTCTAAGTTAATTTACTTTTCAAAGGCGCACGCCCTATTTTCTTTCAGCTATTAACATGTTTGTGTCAAGTAGTAGAGTTTAAGCTCACTTTCAGCACTGAGAAATCTTGATCAAAGTGAAAAAAGGGAATTTTTTTTCCCATAAAGTTTTTATTGATATGTCAGTCATAATTCATTATGATCAGAATCACCACTTCCAAAACTTACTGTCATATTTAGCATATATAATACAAAAGAATAGTACAGAAAATGAACCCTGAAGTTTATCCCTAAGTTTACACATCTTAAATTGCATATTCAAAGTGCTTTTTGACGCCACTTTTTTTTTTAGAATAAAATGAAGTGAGTTTTCAATGGCTTTAGTATCACTGTTTGAGACATTCCATATCTATTTGCTTATATTAAATTAAATGATAACACTTCCACTAAATC
>VWZI01004337.1:80065-85065 GCA_013396835.1 Psilopogon haemacephalus
AAAAAGTAATTAATCCGTCAATCTGTTTAGCAGGATGCTGGGTTCTCAAGTGAAAGCGAACTGCCTGTAATGATCACAGTACTGGATATTAAATAGTTTAAGCATAGTGACTGAGTAGGGCTATGACAAACAGACACAACATTTTCTGTATGACAATTAAACAATCCACTCTGTATTATGGTGAGATACTGATCACTGACACTGTCTTTATTGTTCGAATAAGAAGTTTATGAATTCTCCACTTCGTTACCAGATTTTGTGCTAAGGAAAGAGCAGTCTCCCTCTTCTTTTTTGAGCCTTATCTGGGACTTATTTTTTTTAATGTAAAAATAAACAAAATTTAACAAAGTTTCCCATGATGGAAGAAGCTGTTAAGTTCAAATTTTGTAACTGCATACCATGTAAGTGACTAAAGAGAACACTACAGCGTTATGAATTTTAAAGCAACAATTATCTACAACTCTATTTGCACTTCCTTTGGCAAGTCTACAATTATAATGTGCCTAAGCACTTGAAAATTTAAATGCCAATTTGTTTGGTACTTGTAATTCATCTGCCAGTGCTGCTACTGATGTTTTTAATGTAATATTTAATGTTTTAAAATCACAATTTTACACTTCTGTAATTAAAACAAACAAAAAGACTGAGAAGTTTCACATTTATTTTCATTCTTTTTTTGGTGTAACGAGTGATGAAATATTACAAAATAAGACCCATAAAATCTGGCTGACACTCGGGTGAATGCCCTGTGCTAAGGATCCAAAGCAGGTAACCCACATTACCTGCTGCAACATAACTGCTTGCTGCTGCTGGAGAAGTGCTTGAAGCTGCTGCGGTGATAACACTTGCTGCTGGAGAATCTGCTGCATTTGCTGAGGGGTGATCACCTGGGGAGTCATCATGGCCACTGACACAGGAACCTGCACAGAGAAAGATATCATCATCAAACATATTTTAGTTCTCCTGTATCCCTACTATACATATTTTCTATTTTGTAACAAAGACGGACCATCATTTTTTACACAATGTTTATGATTGCAAGGTTCCAGTTTCAGTTGGAATCTGTTATTTTAAGACCACAGTAATGTGGCACTCTATCTGCAGAAGCATCAGATTCAATCAGACTCAAACTTTATGTTTTGCATCTCTTACATATTCGTGCAAGAAATGTAAGGACTGGCTGGTACAAATGTGGATTTAAAAATAAATGATCATGTCAGGGCTCTCAACACTTCATAATCAACCGTTTTATCAAGTGCCATAATGTTATAAACAGAAAAAAATCTATTGAGACTGTTTCAAAAGATACGACTAAAACAGACAGCAGAATAAGGACCTTAAAGCTGTTTTACACAATAAAGACACTTAGCCTAGAAAATATTTGTGTAACACATCAATACAGTGTAAGAAAATCCTTCTTGCTCAGCTAGTCTTCTAAGGAAATCTGATTTATACCACAAACTTATTTGAGTATTGAGCAAGGGCTGTCACCTCAGTCACCCAGTCTCTGCACACAGAAACCTGTTCTCAGTCACTCCTAAGTGGAAAGTGAAATTAGAGAACTTCATTGTAACATTATTAGTTTGTCCACTACGAATGGATTTTTTTCATAGGTGCTGATTTGGACATGGCTTTATTGCCCATTTGTAACACACGGCGATGAAGTGTCTACATATGCACAAACACCCACCTACACACATACTCTCAGTACTGAATGTGTCAGTGCAAAAGACGCAAAGTACGTGTGGTTGCATACACAAGACAAGTGGCGTGGAAGAGCCTGATGTCTGTGCTGAGCCACTGCAGCAGACTGACTGTGTGAAACCATTGCTCAGTCTAACCAAGACACAGTAAAACACCTGCTAGCTGGCCAAGTTTTCTACCCATAAAAAAAAGCAGCCACACACTTGTCTAGCAAAATTCAAATATTTGCTCTGTATCTAATAGCAAGCTGGCATGTAAGTACTGCTTTGTGAGAAGTTTGTAGGACATTCCAGTCTTCTGTTAATCAGCAAAAATAATATTTTTATTAATAAAATAAATAATGAACAAACCTTAAGAGGAAAGCTTTTTTAGTATTTCAATTACTTGAATCTATCCTGTAAGACTTTGTATAAATGTAACAGAGGCAAAAACCAAAATATACAAGTCTGCTGGTTTACTTTAAGGAGAAATTACTTCACATAATATTGGACAGGATACCACTTTTTACACAATTCATCACAGTATAGATTATGATCTTAAAACACTGAGTAGTTAAAAATCTGACAGCGAAAGTACCAGCCATTAGTAAAGTCTGATAATCCTTCACAAACAACAAATGAATTTTAAGAATAAATTCTGAAGATCTTACTCTAAAATACAAACAGAAAAGACAGAATTACTATGGCTGGAAAAGATTCCTTCAAGATACTCAAGTCTAACCATTAAATGGTCTTACCATTCATTAAACACTTGTTGTGAGGAATGTATTTTTGCCTATCACTGGACTTTTGTAGTCAATAGAATAAGGAAATGCCAATGAAAGTTTATCTGATCTACTTTACTATAAGACTAATCCCTCCCTGAATGTGCCTGTCCACTGTGTGTAGACTTAATTTGAGTAGACACCTAACTTTCAGATGGCTAATGTTGGTTGCTACACTTTGTAATACCTTCAGAGGATTTAAAACACCTAATTTTTATGCAGTAATGTTTTATTCTATGTCTACATGCTCCTAAGGGCAAGACAAACAAGTTTTCACAACTTTGTGATGCGTGAGCAAAGAGTAAAATTCACTGGCTGAAGTCAGTGTTCAGTCGGCTATGAAGTCAGCAAGAATTTCCTCTGTTACATGAGTTTTGAACTTGCCTTCTTGTAACAATTTTGCCTCAGTGATGCTATTCAACTACCACGTGTCACACAGAAAGGAGAAGGCAGAGAGGAAGACAGACACCCTCCCAATTAAATCATTACCCTTAACCTTTAAACCCAGCAAGAATTTTCCTAACACTTACATGCTTACTACTATAATATCGAGCAATACACTACTATAATACAGCGTTGCAGAGTTAATCCAGTTCTCCTCTTATCTTTACATTCTCTTTATCTTTCCTGTGTGTTTTCAAACACATACATAAAAATTCTGATCTAAACACAGTGAAAATCAACTGAACTCTCTTAAGTGGCACTGATTTATTCATGCTCTTTGCTAACGGCTCTAGTCAGTAAGATGTGCAGTAAGATGTGCTGCTGCAAGAACCCTCTATTCCTCAGTCTGAAAATACAGTCCCTTTTGCGTATTTCTGCTAGCTTTTGTAGTATCTGTTCTGAATCTCCCTGACTGCATACTTGCTCTCATATTTGGAGGCACACCTACTTTGCAGTATACTCTAATAGTTTTCTCTCCAAACTTCTATTTCTCATATTTTTCAACAGTTGCTTTCAACTGTATAAGCTGAAGTAGAAAACCTGTTTTTCAGGATGATGAACACAAACATGTAAAAAATGGAAGTCAAGATCATGAGTAAAAAGACATATTTATGTAGATAATACTGCTTTTAACGGAATTTTATGTAAAGATTCATGTGTGTACCACACCTGATCGTCTTTTCCATAAATAAAGGAGATGGTATTTTGAAAACTGCTTGAATTTTAAATTAGCAAAATGTATTAACCAAAGAGGTTTCTCTAATTGTAATTAGGTAATATAAATTGGTACATTTCACAGCCTTCAGAGATACACTAGACTGCACTTTATTTCTTACTGGCATAGTGTTACTGCGTTATCTGGGTTTGTAGACTATGAGAAACCTGCTATTTTATGGCCAATTATGTGCATTAGGTTTAGTGTCTGCATTTTTCAAGATTTCTGCTCTGATTTTACAAAAATGTATCAGAGAGGCCAACTCTGACTTTCAATATATCCAAAGTCAGTTTAGGTACAGGACAGTAGGGGAACCCAGTGAAAAAATACAATCAAGTCAATGACGTGATTTCTTTGAGTGGGCCATAAACTCCAAACAAATTCCCTTTCAGACCTTTCATGAAAAACTGGTGAAAAAGTGTGATTTGATTTATGACTGTAACCCATTTGTTACAAGGCATCCTCAGTGAAACTGATTTGCTAACTCTGTCATAAAGATGACTGCATACAGAAACCCTACAAAACACAATGGATCAGATGGTCTCTGAAGAACATGTAAATTTATGTTGTCCATGATGGGCCCTGATGTAGGTTTTGTATTTTGAAGAGTTTTCTCTTGTTTCTGAAGCAGACTGTCCCCCGTTTCTTCAGATTAGTTTCCAAGCCCTTCTCATTAATACATATGCAAATGCAATATATGATTTTAAGACACCTAAACATCATTTCAGTCAAATACAACTATTAACTGCTTTATTACTACAAGTACATGCACTAATAAACAAAGAGCTACCATGCAGAATGGAAACACTGAGAGTGGAAACTAGATACATTAATATGGCTAGAGAAATGAAGGCAGAACTTATTTGAAGACTGACAGAATTCCTGAGACCAATCTAATAGTGAAATGGTGGTGTGGTGGCTGAGCTTGTGTATTTAACACCACTCTGCTGTTGCGCAAGAAATGGGCTTCACCTGTAAAGAAGCTTACCAGGTAAACACTCGTCTGTTGTTTCTATGAACTAGTCAATAAAAGAAACCATACAAACGTATATATTTTTAAATGTTACCTATAAAAATCATATTCTTAATGGCACAAATGGAGGGCAAAGTAACCTGCACCCTCAACAAATTTTTGCTGCTTTTAGAAGCCTGGAGAAACTGCATACATATCTGCAAGAGATGTTGACCAATCTGGCTGTCATTTAAAAAACCCCTCAAATACAGCCAAAGGAGACATACTATTTTTATTCCAAGTTCTTTTTATTTTGAAAGTTGGGTATTAATAGTGAAAATTTCACACAAAACTTGGTCTTAGTCTTCAGTGCTTTTGAGAAGAATTACCAAATCACACATATTAGTCACATTCAGAGTCAG
>VWZI01004337.1:90065-150429 GCA_013396835.1 Psilopogon haemacephalus
GTAAATGACATATGCATTGACATTTACATGTGTACTGTCATGCAAAACCATTTCCTGCTACACTGAATATAATACTATAACTGAATGAAAAAGCATTCTGATTTTGTGATATCATTTTTCAAGCCATGGTCAGTGTACATAAAGGTTCTTCAGGATAAACCTCATTGGTGTAGAGTAATGGATTTAGAATTCAGTGTGCTTTACCTAGTGCTTTACCGTAAATTGCACTTTCAAGTCTTACAGGCAGTGACATTCCTTGGAAAGAAGTCAACTCACCCAGGGTACCCCACCCATTCCACGGGATACCAGTAATGAACAGATACACAAATACTGAAAGATGGAAATGCAGAAATCTGTGAACTGGGTAAGCAAAAATATTTAAGACTACTAACACCCCTCTACATTGTACTTCTTAAGTCAAAAGATGCTGATTGTGTTCAAGATAGTGTCTTCTTCCCCTATGACAATCCTGCCCATACAAAAGTCAGATATATAAAAAGTTGTACCTGACAAACATATACAGCAATGTATATAGGCTCTTCAATGATATATGCATTTCAAATACTACAGGAGCAAGAATTAAAACAGAAATCTAAACTTTTTTCCCAGTTTGAAGTGTTTCAAGAACAAGTATTATCTAAAGCTTTAAGGATTTCAATGTAAGTAATGGGATATGAAGCTCTAGGGCAATGGTACAAATTTGCCTCAGATCAATGACAGACAGGAATTATTGCCAGTTCAAACTACTTGATGGCAAATAATATTCCATCTTTCACTCCAGTTTCTAATGGACACAGTTCTCATAAAAAAAAATATCATCACCATAATGAACAGAAAGCTCAAGAACAGTATGACATAGACTAAACTGTCTTTCTGAAAGTACTGTACTATTTGTGAATCAGTAAACTGCACCATTTCCCTCTTAACAAAGCAATGCTAGCAAATACACAGACTGCCTGCAGCCAGGTAGATCACAGATTGTAACTTCAATATTTTAAATTAGGAGGAGGGTCTATATACTATTTATACACTTAAGAAAGGGAGAAGATCCTTTAGATGGCAATTCAGACAGAATAAATTGAGCTCTTCTCGATTTTGAGTTGTTCTCTGCGACAGTTTCCTCTTTCAGTCGTCAAAGAAACTTCCCAATGTAGGCACATAACAACATTTGGTGATAAGAATAGTTAATTTCCTTTCTGTCATGGAAAGAAACTGCTGTAGAACTGAACTCCACAGAAGTAAAGAAGCAGAAAACTACCCACATGTAGCCACTCAGAGCCACTAAGTAAAATTGTATGAGATACTCTCTGCACTTCAAACCAAAAATGTATTAGCAACAGTTTTTAGTATATACTTAAATAGGTATAAATTAAAATATTTTATTAGTCTTCAACAACAGTTTGGAAAAAAAAAATCATTATACTCTGCTGTTGCTGTGTTTCAATCTGCAATACACACAAGATAGCCTTAGAAATTTTCAGCAGAATTGCTGACCTTTGCTGACTTAGGTTTCCATTTGTTTAAAAAGACCTAAAATTCACCAATAGCACACTGTATTTTAAGGAAATTTAATCTGATATACCAAATAAAAAAAAAACCCCAACAAAACAAAAAAACCCCACATATCCAAACATTTCAAATACACTTTCTCCACATGTCCAAATCAAAATACATCAAAAAATGTTCTGTGTTTGCATTCTCATTACCCTGTAAAATGTGCAGCAAGCTGGAGGCTCTCATATGTATCCTAGGTCTTCAAGAATTGGTCAGTTGCTCTAACAAATTATCAGAGTTTAAGAGGAAGTAAAGACTAGCCAAAAGAAATATCCTTCCTAGCTCAACAAAAAAACTTCTGTTGCTTTTTTTCCCAGCTTAAAGTAGAACAGTGTGAAACAAAACGGAGGCAATTCCACTTTCCCAAGGAAATTATCAAATAGTAAACACAAAAATAGATAGAATCAGAAAATAATTCAGCTCAGCTAAACTTTGGGTAGTTGAAAACTTAGAATCACAGTCATAGAATCATAGAATCAGTCAGGGTTGGAAGAGACCACAAGGATCATCTAGTTCAAACCCCCCTGCCATGGCCAGACACCCTACCCTAGATCAGGCTGGACAGAGCCTCATCCAGCCTGGCCGTAAGCACCTCCAGAGATGTGCTGTGTAACCACCTCCCTGGGCAACCCATTCCAGGGTCTCACCACTCTCACACTGAAGAACTTCTTCCTCATGTCCAGTCTGAATCTCCCCACCTCCAGCTCTGCTCCATTCTCCCCAGTCCTGTCACTACCTGATAGCCTAAAAAGTCCCTCCCCAGCTTTTCTGTATGCCCCTTTCAGATACTGGAAGGCCACAATAAGGTCAACTGGGAGCCTCCTCTTCTCCAAACTGAATAGCTCCAACTCTTTCAGTCTGTCTTCATAGGAGAGGTGCTCCAGCCCTCTGATCATCCTCGTGGCCCTTCTCTGGACACACTCCAGCAGGTCCACATCCCTCTTGTAACAGGGGCTCCAAAACTGGATGCAGTACTCCAGGTGGGGTCTCACCAGTGTGGAGTAGAGGGGAAGGATCACCTCCTCGACCTGCTGGCCACACTTCTCCTGACGCAGCCCAGATCTGGTTGGCTTTCTGGGCTGCAAGTGCACACTACTGACTCATGTTGAGCTTCTCATCCACCAGTACCCCCAAGTCTTTCTCCACAGGGCTACTCTCCAGCCAGTCACTGCCCAGCCTGTATTTGTGCTTGGGATTGCCTCGACCCAGATGCAGGACCTTGCACTTGGTCTTTTTGAACCTCATAAGGTTGGCTTGTGCACACCTCTCCAGCCTGTCCAGGTCCCTCTGGATGGCATCCCTGCCCTACAGAGTGTCTGCTGCACCACACAGCTTCGTGTCATCAGCAAACTTGTCGAGGATGCACTCAATGCTTAAGTTAGAACGTGCTACTCTCTTTTCACCAAATAGCCAAGGAACGCCATGTAACCAAAACAAAGAACTTCTCCTGAGGCAAATGGGAGGATGAATCAGGGTCTATTTTGAAATTATGGATATTGTGATTACTTGAACATATATAACCAGAAACTACATTGCATGGTTTTCAAAGCTAGACAATTCCCAAGCCAGAATCCCATTTATGCATCAAACTTTCAGCTTTGTGTAGGTTGAAGGGTTTTTTTGAGCTCTCTGACACTCTGGTGTCTTAGTCCCCTGTATTCCTCAGAACAAGGATAGACGTGGTAACCTTTAAGACCTCTACTTTCTTGCCTGTATAGTAGCTGAATATTGACAATCTGATTACATGTATATTGTGTGATATGTTCTGGGCAAATTCTTTTCTTGTTTATATCCCTGTAAACACAGAGTACTAAAAGGCTATTAAAGTTAACAGTACCATCTCAGTGGAAACTGATAAAGAGTCAAGATGGATGTTACTGTTGCATCTGCCCGTTTTAAAGTGTTATTTAATATTATAAGGCTGTGTGGTACAGAATGCAGATTCCCCTGGGGATGCACAGACCCTTGTAAGTTCCCTAGATTTAAGTTCAATTTTCACTTACATAGTGCTCAGAAAAATTGGCTCATTGACAACAGGAGGAGCCACCTTTCGTCAGCTGCTGTTTATGCCCATACAAAATCTAGCCATATTGTTATATGCCTAAATTTGCACATTACTTGCTTTTGTGTTCTGTGCTTAATTATGGGATCAATTTGATATTAAAATAGTCTGTAATAAAAATTAATATTTGAAAACATATTTTTACTGGTATTGGGATTTACTCTTTTAAAAAAAAAAATTCCTCAAGCAACAACATTCAGCTGTAACCAGTAGCAAAATAAAGACAGCTTTGTATGGCAGACCACAGTTCTCATCTCCAGCTCATATAAACACATTCAAGGCATAAACTGTGGCCAGTGCACAGGCTACAGAGCTACTCCTCCATGTAATCCTTGCACAAAAGATCCAATTACAGACAGTTTCAGACAGAAAGGCAAGTGACAAAGATCACAGTGATTTGGATGTCACTGACACCTTGACCAGGACCCACATAACATACCCAAAATTTCCATTCTAAGTCATGTCCTTTCCACATTGCAGTTGCAGAAGACCGTAAAATACAATATCCAAGCACTATCAACAGTATACCTTTATGGATGCCATTGAGACAAAGGAAACATTTTCTAATCTCAGTCAAAGCAGCCGTTCATGGGAAAGTTTCCTCCTGACCTTGACAATGCTAACAACCATTCTATAGCCTTACTTACATGGAATGCATTGGTCTGAACTGGTATTTTTTGCCCCTCCCTTTGGATAAAATGCACTTCACTCATGTTTAAACAGTGAAGGCTATCATTTGGCCCACAGAACAGTTGACATGTAGACACTTCTCAGATTTTAAAGCATTAGTCCAATCCACCTGTTTTACTTTCTGGTGGTCGAATTAAACTCCTTGTCTGTCCTATTTTAGGCTCTTTTGTACAGTTTGTGATAAAAGGGGGCCACACCACCAATCATGAAATGTCGGTCTGCAGCCCAGCCATCTGCTTCTTGGAGCCTGAAGAGCAGACGAAGCAAGTTGCTTTCTGTCTCCATACTACAACAAAATTAATTGTCTGTGCTGTGAAATGGTGGATGGGGGAAAGTTGGCTGTAAAGTGAATAGGGATAATAAGCCACTAACTCATTTCTAACCATTAGCACTTCCTGTTCAGCTCTGTCAACAATCAGATTAAAACAGTTCAAGAAAACAGTGACAAACACTGTGAAGGGAGGCAACAAAACACCTGTCAGGCCAGGCAACTTCTGTGTACACATTTGTGTAAATTTGAACTTTCTAGAGCAATTTAGAAATAATATTTCATTACTTAAAACAGTGCTGTGGAGTTTAGTATTTCTCAGCACTTTTATTGGTTTTGTGTCTTTAGAGAGCATAATGGAAAGGTGGTTTTTTTTGGGGACATGAGGAAAACAGAATAATGGATCCTTAGTGAATTAATACATGGGTTTCACACTTCTTTTGTGAGAAACAGTTCCAGTTAAAAAACATGTACAGGATTTTAGAAAAAGGAAAATAAATGACCCAATGTATAACATTTGGAGTAGGGTTTGGGATTTGTTGTTTTCATTTTATTAAATTACATGTGTTGGGGCTTTTAAAATTAAAGTACATGGATGTATTTCACAAAATGTTCTTAAATGATTTGGAGAACATATGGAAAAGTATATTCACATATGAACACAAGCTACAAGGACAGTGAAGTGAAAGATTATGACAATTGTTAGTTTTAATTTGATAAAGTGTGTCACAGACCAGTCCAGATTCTTCCAACATGTTTAATAATGTTAAAGCCACAATGTCCTATGTCATGTGCCTTAAATGTGTACCTTACATTTTAAAATACTGACTCCTGAAAACGAGTGAGCACACCCAGGAGCTGCTTGCAAGGCCTCATATGGGTTAACCCAAGCAGGATCTAGAGGCACAGAAGCATCCTGAAGCCACCTTCAGCATCCTGAAGCCATTTCTCAGGCTGAAAATTACCAAAATTTCCAAGACCTTCAAATCTGATGTACGCATACACATTTTTACTAGGATGTGCTTGATCATCTGGTATGCACTCTTTTGCTTTGCACATAAGTAAACATGCACCTAACTTTTGCTTAGTTTCAATCCTCTAGACAACTAGAAACTACTGCAGCATTCCATGTTCTTGTGTGTCCTGAGAGTGAAAGGATTTAAAATTTTCCAGCTTTGTGAAAAAGAAACCCACTTTTGAATACAGAGTAGGTATCTCTATATGCCTGTTTGTTCATACAAGTACCTAATTGTATAACAAACACAATATTTGAGAGCTGTAGTCAGATCTGTCCTGGTGCACATACTGTGTTTTCTGCCACTGTTCTTACAATATATAACATGTGGCAATTTTATAAGATGTGACATTGTTACTAACTTGAGTACTTTTTAGTCTTTTCAGAAAAGACTTACTTTTCAGTGAGTAACAGAACAGTAACTCAATCTTTTGGCTCACTTTAATAAGAAAATGTCATGTCATCTAATAGAGAAAAAAGCTTATAGAGATCAAAAGAACTGAAGAAGTAAAATGAGATCCAGGGGAAACATAAACTGTGACATAGGAGTTCGTCACAGCAGATGCTCCCTCTCTTTGTCTCATATTAACTCTGAACGTCAGATGAATGTACAAAAGTATCACATCATGGAGCAATCTATCAGGTATCTGAGCCTGATGAGGGCCTCATCAGAATATTAACTTTAATATTTTCATAGTATCTTAGCATGAACCAGTGACTCTTAGGCCAGGTTTGTGCCACATAATTTTAAGCATCTTACTGCTATGTCTGCTGACCTTGGGTACTACCTGTAGGCAACATAAGACAAAGTGCAAATCCATGGATAAATCCAATTCATGTAAACCCATAACAGTCCATATCTGTCAGTTTTTCTACTACCAATGCAGGTTAGATTGACTCTGCTTCTTACGGGGTTATCTAAAGTTAAACGCTTTAGGTTAGGCAAGATAAATATGGATTTTTTGGTAGCTCATTTGAAAGGCCACAAGGTTCCTGGGTGAGAATGGCACGGTACACACAGTCCTGTGTACCATGCGTTTCTCTCAAACAGGAGAAGATTCACCAGTAACTCTATTAACACAGACATCCAGAGAAGAATACAAAAATAAGGCAAATAAACAGGAGTAAATAGTTTCACAACATCTTTCAAGAAGCCATTCATGGCTTCAGCACCTGGCATCTCCCAAAAGTTTCTGCTAGCCTGGTGACTCCCACCAGGCTTGTCGCCAGTATCTGCTCCTGTTCTCAGGATACAGCTCAAAGCAGCAGTTCCTTCAATATATTGTTCCTTTCCCCAAACACACTACCACTGGCAGTCTTGAGAGACTGCCAATGCACAGTGTGTATTTAAGTATCTTCCATTTACTGAAATGGAAGCTAAGTGTGTTCCTCTAAGTAAAAAATTAGGTAGATGTGCTAGGAGACCTGCATGGCTGGGCAAGGAGCTCCTAAAGGAAATCTCACGGAAGAAGGAAACTTACAATTCACAGAAGAAAGGATTTGTCACTTGGGAGAACTACAGAGAAGTTGTGAGGGCATGTAGGAAGGAAACAAAGAAGGTCAAAGCCTTCTTGGAACTGAAACTGGCAAAGGAAGTAGAAGAGAACAAGAAGAGCTTCTTCAAATATATCAGTAGGAAAAGGAAGAATAGGGAAGGTGTGGGGCCACTGCTGAACGAGGAGGCAGCTCTGAGAACTGAGGATGCAAGAAGGCAGAGTTGCTGAATGCCTTCTTTGCTTCGGTCTTTACACCTAAGGCTCAACCCTCCTATGTACTGGATGAAGGAGAGGAAGCCTAGAGGAGGGAATGCTCCCCACTGGTCAGTGCAGACTGGGTTAGGGATGCACTACACAAATTGAACATTCGCAAGTCCATGGGCCCTGATGAGATGCAACCAAGGGTGCTGAGAGAACTGCCTGATGTTATTTCTCTGACACTCTCCATCATCTTTGCCAAATCGTGGCAGACAGGAGAGGTGCCTGAGGACTGGACGAGAGACACTGACACTTCAGTCTTCAAAAAGGGCAAGAAAGAGGTATGAAATAACTATCAACCGGTCAGCCTCACCTTCATCCATAGAAAAATGATGGAGCAGCTCCTTCTGGAGGGCATCTCAAGGCACTTGGAAGAGAAGAAGGTTATCAGGAGTAGTCAGCATGGATTTACTAAGAGGAAATCATGCTTGAATAACTTGATAGCATTCTATAATGACATAACTGAATGGGTAGATTCAGGGATATCAGTGGATGTAGTCCACCTTGACCTTAGCAAGGCCTTTTACACCATCTCCCATGATATTCTAGTGAGCAAGCTCAGGAGCTGTGAAAGAGCAGACAGTGAGGTAGATTAGGAACTGGTTACAAGGCAGAGTTCAAAGAATGGTGATCAATGGTGCCAGGTCCAGCTGGAGGAGTGGAGTCTCTCAGGGATCAGTGCTGGGTTCAGTGCTGTTCAACATCTTCATCAATAGCATTGATGAGGGGACAGACAGACAGAGTCTGCTCAGCAAGTTTGCTGATGACACCAAACTGCGAGGCTTGGCTAATACAGCTGAAGGCTGTGTGGCCATCCAGTGAGACTTGGACAGACTGGAGAGCGGGTCACAGAGGACCCAAATGAGGTTCAACAAGGACAAGAACAGAGTCCTGCACCTGGGAAGGAATAATAAACTGCACCAGTACAGGTTGGGAGGTGATCTGCTGGAGAGCAGCCCTGTGGAGAGGGACCTGGGAGCCCTGGTGGATAACAAGTTATCCATGAGACAGCAATGTGCCCTTTTGGCCAAGAAGGCCAATGGGATCCTGGGGTGTATTAAGAAGAGTGTGTCCAGCAGATCAACAGAGGTTTGCCTTCCTCTCTAGTCTGCTCTGGTGAGACCCCATCTTGAATACTACGTGCAGTTTTGGGCTGCCCAGTTTAAGAGGGACAGGGATCTGCTGGAGAGAGTCCAGCAGAGGGCTACAAAGATGATTAGGGGACTGAAGCACATGTCTTATGAGAAGAGGCTGAGGGACCTGGGACATTTTTAGTCTGGAGAAGAGAAGACTGAGAGGAGATATAATAAATGTGCATCTGAGGGCTGGGAGTTGGGGTGACGGGACGGGGATGGGGGGACAGGCTCTTCTCACTTGCTCCCTGTGATAGGACAAGGAGTAATGGATGTAAGCTGCAGTACAGGAGGTTCCACCTGAACACAAGGGGGAGCTTCTTTACTGTAAGGTTAACATAGCACTGGAACAGGCTCCCCAGATAGGTTGTGGCATCTCCGGCCCTGGAGACTTTCAAGGCCTGTTTGGATGTGTTCCTCTGTGACCTGTGCTAGGTCTACTCTGGCAGGGGGGTTAGACTCAATGATCTCTTTGGGTCCCTTCCAACCCCTGACATCCTGTGAAATGTCACCTCTTTCATTAGACACAGGCTGAGTGTTTCTGTCCTTTAACTGTCTTTGTACATCACCTGTCAATTACTTGATTTTTGTTGTTTGAGACTATGGAAATACTGTTTCTGTTTTTTTTACCTCCATTTTTAGTCTAAATTAATGCCTAGTCTTAGTATCAAACTAAAAAGTGTTACCTAGAGAAGAGCGTATTTACAGTTTTCTTTAGAAACCACATCACTTATGTCACAATCATGTATCTTCAGCCACAGCCTAAGAATGCACTGCAACGCAGTTGTAATCCTTCCAACTCATCAGCTGGCCACAGTAAGATAACAGCTGTTTCAAACCACAAAAATTAGACAGGAAGCATGTATCAGGTTTGGCTGAGATGAAGTTAATTCTCCCCAGAGCATCTTTTGCAGTGCTGTAGATTAACAGTGGACTATTGTGGCCTGAACAAAGTGAAACCAAATCTGTGCCAGACATATTGGAGCTCCAGTATGAGCTGGAGTCAAAAGCAGTCGAGTGGTACAGTACGACTGACATCACCGACATGTTTTTCTCAATTCATTTGGCAGCAGAGTATAGGCCACAGTTTGCTTTCACATGAAGGAGTGTGCAAAACACATGCCCCAGCAGTGGAAGCACAGCTCCACCATTTGTCACGAAGAGCGATACTCTTGAACATCTACAACACATTGATGAGATCACTGTGTGGTTCAACAAGGCAGAAAAAGTGCTTGTGAAGAGAAAAAGAATCGTTCAGATTCTTCTGAAGGCTGGGTTTGCCATAAGGAAAAGCAAAGATCATGTTGTGCAGTAGAAAACCATTAGACGTAGAAAGCTGCTGTATGGAGTCCACACAACAAGTTGTTGAGGACAGTGAAGGAGAAGATGAGTTGAGTCAGTATGCAGAAGTAAGAGCCATTCAACTGGCCCTGCTTAGCAAGAAAAGTGGCCTGTACTCTATGCTTATATCAATTCCTGGTCAGTGAAATTAATGAGAACCAAACGAGACTGTTACACATATGGAATTATGTGAGCATGATGCAAGCTGTATCGAATAAGGGGTGGAGAATGTATTTGGCTTGGCTGAGATGGAGTTAATTCTCCACAGAGCATCTTTTGTAGTGCTGTGTTTTGCAGTGCTGTAGCTGGAGGTTGATACATCAATGTTTTGGATACTGCTGAGCCAAGCATCAAGGCTGTACTTTTCCAACATTCCCCCCATCAGTAGGCTGAAGGATGGGCAATATCCTGGGAGGGGACACAGCTGGCCAGCTGACCTAAATTGACCTAAAGGCTGTTCCATACCATGTGAAGCCAGCTGAGATATAAAAGCTAAGTGAAAGAAGGAAATGGGACATTTGTTGACAGCATCTGTCCTCAGAGCAACCACTATGTGTATTGAAGCTCTGCCTCCCAGGAGTGAGTGAACATTGTCTGCTGATGGGAAGTAGAGAATTATTTTTTTGTTTATCTTGCTTCTGTGTGTGCCCTTTGCTTGTGTTTTCCATCCTATTAAACTTCTTCTATTTTGAATCATGGGCCTTTTGCCATATTTTCTCTTACCCCTAGCCATCTAAGAAGGATAGTCGTAGAGTGCCTTTGGTTGACACAGTTGCTGAGAAACAAGTTCTAGGTACAGATTTTTATTACTATCCAAAAATGGAATTAAAAAGACCCAGGTTCTGTAGAAGGCTAATTAAAATACATAATTTTTTAAAAGTTTAGAACTTGCAATGCAAAAAAGTATTAAAATTGCTTTCTTTTATCATTTTAATAACAATGTCTGATTTGTCAAAATAACAGTAAAAACTCTATAAATATCTGTTAAGGGATTATTCCAATAGCATGAAAAACTCTAGTGAAGAAATGACACAAAATTTGCATATAAAAGGCTGCTTAAAACTGACAGGCACATAAACAGAAAATATGTGCTATAAAATTAGTAATTTTTAAGCATGGATCTTTAAATAAAGCTGGCAGAGCACCTTCTTTTTAGCTAACTCATTCTCAAGAGGAATTGTAAAAATGGTGTAGCACTTAGCAACATATTTTATTTCATTCTTGTATACAAAAAGTAGCTTGATGATTACAATGTTTGAACATATCTTCATTACCGTACCTTAAAATATTGCTGATATTTCTTGAACAGTCTATTTTTATTAAGGATATCATCATGCATTTATAAAAGTATTACTCATCTTTTCAAAAGACGATGAGAACTGTTATTTATTAGATATCAGAGGCTACTTGTAAAAAAACAAAAAAACAAAAAAACATACATAGCACTCCCAGGGCTACCAAACAAAATGCATATTTTAAAAGTTCTTATAATGTAACGTTTATTGGGAAATTAAGAGATTTAATATGTTTAGCAAGAGACAAAAAACATTTTGGACTCACGAGTTCTTTTAATCAGAAATAGATGCAGCACACTTCAAGCCAAGCACACTGTGAAACAACATCCTAAAGTTAAATTAATGTGCAGGATCACAGGACCACAGGATGTTAGGGGCTGTAAGGGACCTCTGAAGATTACTGGATTCATGCCCCTGCCAGAGCAGGACCATAGAATCTAGCTGAGGTCGTAGAGGAACACATCCAGATGGGACTTGAAAGTCTCCAGAGGAGGAGACTCCACAAACTCCCTGGGGAGCCTGTTCTAGTGCTCTGTGAACTGTACAGTAAAGCAGTTCTTCCTCATGCTGAGGTGTAACTTCCTGTGCTGTAGTTTACATCTATTGTCCCTTGTCCTATCACAGGGCACACGTGATAAGAGGTTGTCCCTTCCTTTTTGACACGCAGCCCTCACGTAGTTATATAAATTTGTTAGATCCCCTCTCAGCCTTCTCCAGACTAAAAAGCCCCAGGTCTCTCAGTCTTTCCTCATAAGGCAGTGCTCCAGTCCTTTAATCATTCTTGCAGCCCTCTGTTGGATTCTTTCAAGAGATTCCTGTCCCTCTTGAACTGGGGAGACCAGAACTGGACATAATATTCTAGGTGGGGCCTCACCAGGGCAGAGTAGACAGGTAGGAGAACCTCCCTTGATCTACTGGAACATTGCTGTCCCATGGGTAACTTGTCCACCAGGACTCCTATGTCCTCCGTGTGCCTGCTTTTTAGCAGATCACCTCCTAACCTGTACTGCAAACAACAGAAAGTGTACATGCAAACCATAGAAAGTGCTTTGCTTTGAAAAAAAAGGTATGACAAGCATATAAGAAGAAAATATTTTGCCACTTCTTAAACTCAAAACGTTGACTGTTATAAAGAAACAAAAGTGAGTTTCATTTAAAGGCTGTGATGGCCAGGGTCATGTAGCATGTCTCCAAGTGAAAAGAAATCAGACATGGCCTGAAAACACAGTGAGGACCTGCATTCTAGAGTCTCACTTGTCAGGAGTGGTGGTTAATAACCAGGCTTTAGAAACTCAGTCTTTTCTATCAACTCTTACACTTCAGAACAATATTGGCATCCTATGCACGGGGCTAGCAAGTGCTAATGGCTTCCTCAGTTGCTAGAGCAGACTGAGAGCTCTTCCTGCTCACAGGCTGACAGAAGGTGAATTCAACTCCCTTACTCCCTACAGCTCAGAAAGCAACCAGCACTCTTACATGGGGAAGCATGTGGAAATGTCTTCTCTGTTAGTTTTAAAAACAACAAGTTTTTAAGCTCTTAGTTCTTTAATCTCTTTTTCAAACTGTCTTTTCATGAAAGTAATACTTTCCAAAACTCTCTAGGTGTTGTTTTATTGAAAATTATATATTCATAGGAATCTGCTTTTATTTGCCCCTCTAGACTCAGAATCAGTCACACAGCTTTCATCCCACGGAAATTCAGTGTTATTCAAATCAATGTAAACGTGAAATAAGCACAAAATCTTCTGCAAGATTTGACACACAAATTTCTGTTCAAAAGTACAAACTGTACAAATGTCTATTTGCCTCTGACTTTCATTTAGTTTTAGAAACTGCATGGAGATTATCTTAATAGAAATAAGATATTCATTTGGGGGTTGGACTAGATGACCTTTGGAGGCCCCTTCCGACCCAGACCATTCTGATTCTGTGATTATCAAAGTAACAGATGAAACTCCATTTTCATTCTGTTTGGATTACTAATAAAACCCTTTCGATGTTCATTAAATATAGGCGTAGGCATAACTGCTGTAATCACTGATTAGCAATCTAGTAATTTGAACTCATTCCATTAAAGAAATAAGATAAAACAGAATAATTTCTTGTAAAAAATATAAAAGCCCAGAGCAAAGAGAAGACACCTTGTCAAGTGAACTAGTGTATTCCTCTCTTTGAAAGTGGAATAAACTCTTTTGTTTCTGAGAGGCATTTATACCAAATTTTTCTATAAACTTAAAGCAATGAAAATTCCATCACACTTCCATCAAGCTTATTCCTGCACTTTCTTACTTCACCCATGACTTTCACTACTATTTCACTTAATTCTTGCTATATTAAGCTTCATCAGTTTCTTTTATGCTTCAGTACATGTTACAATCATAAGAAAATGCACATTTGGACCTAAATAAATGTGGTGGGTTTGAGAAATTACCTCCCAAGTAAAAGTGAAATCACCAGACTAGCTCAGATGGCTTGGAAGTAAGACAAAGCTGTATCTTATAGACATATATACAAAATATATTATATTTATTTACAATTATATATAATTATTTACTATTTAGAAATAACACTGAAATCCATTCCTCCCCTCCTTGGACAAAGAAAGTCCAGAAGGGGCCAACACCAGACAGAAAATCAGCAAGATCTCACATGTTATCAGGAAAAGGTTAGTACACAGTGTGGAGCCATCAGAGAGGTGAAGGAACAGAGAAAGAGCCTGTGCCCAAAAGCCAAGAGAGCAAAATTGTTTATGTATTAGCTTTTTATACCAATTAGCAAACCAATAAATGATACAGACTTTAACATTATTTTTCTTTTACAATCAATGCTGTGCTCATTCACTTTATATTCAGAAGAATGTCCAGAGAGTTCCTCTCTCTTGTTTATAATTTAGAACCAAAATAGAGTGTTAGCTCTTAAACTTCTACAATACCTGAGCCAGCTCTGAAACCAGTAGTAACCTGAACTCAACATCAGCTTTGTCCCTAACTTTGACATTAACAACAGGTTCCCCTTAGAACTGACATCAGGAAGAAAGGTCATTGCTAGAACTGGGCTTACCAAAGTCTGGAAATATTAATTTTTATACTGTATGACCTAGAATATTACCATTTTGACAAAATACAATATTACGGTTTATGCATATAGAGTGCTTACAGTTTTCCTAAGAAAAAGATTGTGCTGCCTTCTGAGAACCACGTTCCACATTTTACCAGAGCTTCTGCAGCTTTTCAAATCTGTAGGATGACTCTGATATCTGCCTTTAAATTAAACCTAAGAACTGAAAAATTATTTTCCATCTAGAAGTGCACACAAGTTTAAAACTACCGTGTTTTACAAGCCAGGACTAAAAACATGGATAAGGTTTGCAGGTACTACAGTAATGTTTCCCTTTTGCTCAAATATGCAGAAAAACAATCCAGTTCTGAAATACAAAAAGTGAGCAAAGATCAACAGCATGAAACACAACTTCTCTGATTTACAAATAATTCTGAAGGGTAAAAAATATTGCTAAGGAGAAATTCTCCTGCTAAGGAGAAATTTAGATCCTTTTCCATTAAAATAGAAAGATTAGTGAAGGGAATTTCAAAATCAAAGTTTTTCTCTGAGGTGACTCTGACTGACATTAGTTTGTAAAAGATGCATAATAAGAGTGTTGTTTTGAAAATCTAGTAATGTTTCTGCTGCCTCAAAACCTTTTGAGATGCAAAATTAATGTAATAAACGTTAGTTTTAGTATTGACAAAAATAATAATTTTTAGATGTTGTAAACTTAGTACTTTATGAAGTTCCAATGAAATATTCCACGCTGAATTAATTGTTTTGTTATGGATACAATATATCACACTTCTGACTACATTTTTTATTCTTTCCAGTGAGATAGTTCCTATTTCCAACCACAGCAAACCTTACAAAGGCTAAAAATATTTTACCAAACTGCTAACAAAAATCCCCCAAACTCTGCTTATTTGACATTTAAAGAGTTTTCTAAAGTATGGGCATTCAGACTCAGTTAAAAGTCACAAAGACTAGATAAAAAGATTTAGGGAGAAGGAGAGACCTGAACAGTCAACTCAATCAGAAAGAACAGTTAAGGATTATTTCTAAGTTGTTAATGGTGGATATCTTTATTTTTTCTATAAACATTATGAACACTATACAAATATCAAACAGTGGTAACAAATGCAAGGAAATTAAAACAGGATTTACACATGGTAGGAGGACACAGGACAACCAGGTAACATCTAAGGAAACATGATCTTGGCATCTTTTTTATTATAGAGTTGCTGAAAAGGTATTTACTCTTTCTCAGGGAAAGAGCAAATCTTTAGGGGCTGCTTAGAAAGGTATATCTGTCTGTTTCAGTCATTACTGAAAGTTTCTGAATGGCAAACTCATTAAATGGCTAAAGTCACACACTCTAGATAAGTTCTGCCAACTGTAAGAAA
Source organism: Psilopogon haemacephalus (assembly GCA_013396835.1). Classification (NCBI taxonomy): domain Eukaryota; kingdom Metazoa; phylum Chordata; class Aves; order Piciformes; family Megalaimidae; genus Psilopogon; species Psilopogon haemacephalus. Next base: position 105,626 of record VWZI01004337.1, read on the forward strand.
TCTTGAAGCAATTTTTAAAATTAATTAATTTTGAATTAATCAAAGTGCATCTCCCAGTTCAAAATGCAAAGGCTCTGAGATATAAATAACTACAATCTCCCCAACTAATTTGTAGGTGATTGCACAATGTTTGTGTTTTGGAAATCTCTGGGGGCACAGATCTTTGAAAAGATCAGCTCCATAACCCCCACAGCTCCATAACCCCCACCTCACTACAGCTGTTTAGATTTCACTGTACATGTAACATTTAATAGAAGGAGATTGCAGGCTGAATAAAATTCACGTTTGCAGTAATAAATGCTGTGGGGATGGACTTTATTTCTTTAATGAGCATCTAATGTGTCTCTGCCTTTTATACATTGACGACGTAAACTACGAAGAACCTTGACTTGAAAAAGAAACTAAAATTCCTAGAAGTTTGTATACGGAAGTATGTAATGTTGTATCTATTTGGCCAGAAGGATTAGCAGGCTGGATTTGTGAGAATCTGGCTTTTTAGACCTGTTTACAGCAAGTTTTTCATATTACGCAACTTCTGAGTGTGCTCTAACACACATTCTATAACATATTTTCACAAACTGCTTTCTATTGTATTTCAAAGTCCTTGTTTAGAATATTGAAGTGTAACATATTTATATATGATACACTTTTACACGTAATATATGCATTTATATATGTATGTTTTACATGTTATATATGTACCAACAAAAAGTTAGACACACTACACATTCTAGTCAAACCCCAAAATCTGATGTATATAAACACATCCTCTTATTTTTATCTGTCTGTTCTGCTCAATGATAACTGGCAAAGCTACAAAAATGCTAAAAGAAGGAAATAAAACACAATTTAACTACTCATTATTGAAGGAATATTGTTTTAACAAGATGTATGGAACCACATTATCATTCTATTTATTCAATAATCTTGATGTTGTTACAAGACTGAGACAGTTATCAAAGCAGAAGATCACTGTCATATGGAAGGTTCACATTACTAGATGGAACAGAGATGTCACATAAACTAGTGTTAAAAAGATAAATACAGGTCTAAGCTTGTAGTGGTAATGAATTTATGTTGGCATACATGGCTCAAAAAAAAAAATCACCTGTTTTTTGATAAGCACAGAGGTAGCTGGTTTTAAAGCTGCTGCCATTATAGTGCTGGTTTCCTGAAATTGCTCACAAATTTATCTTTTATATTGTACTCACACAGATTCAAAATCTATAAGTACTTCCTACTGACAGTGGTTTCAAAGAGCTTCTGTTAACTCAGTCTTGCAGTAACAAATATAAGAATATCTTCTTTTGAAACTAAATGGCAATTATTTTAAAACAGTTTGACATTTTAGGACACTGGTCCTCAAGATTTGCATGGGTTTCAACTAAACCTGTTTCCCCAGATAAATTTTAGGATTACTCTTCATGATTCTATCCATTCCTGCTTAGAAAGCAGTAGCAAAGCTAACATTTCTTACACCTTTTTTATTCATTCATATAGTTTTAGTTAAAAAAAGAACAGACTGGGCATGCAATTTTTTCTACTACTTGATTTCTGTGTGTAGCTGATAACAATGCCCACCCTTTCACCTACATGGCATAACGAAGTCTGAGACATACTGAAATTCAAGATAATCACAAACTGTTTTCAATACACATTCTCCTACTCTCACAGCTTCTAGACCCTACGTGGCACAATTTGTCTCATATCTATTATGGAGATATTAATATAACTATACGGTTGCAAGAAGACCTGGAATCTGGTAACTTTTAAAATACGACTATAGGTCTGCAGGCAAAATACCAAGACAGCCTCTTATCTATCTTTGAATGGCATGTCTGTAAGACAGATAGATGGGTGTAGTTTCACTTTTGCTAGTTTTAACCTTAACTACTCCTTACATGCGGCCTTTCATTCCATATACTTTATGAGAGATACATTGTATGAAACCATATGAAGAGAACAGGCTGCATTTGAACAACCAGGTGTTTAGTTAACTGAGGTCATAAGAAGGTACTAATATAGTTATGGTGCTACGACAGCCTATATGTGTAAATAAAAACATTAAATTCCACACATATTTATGTATATGAATAAATAGAAGATGGAGGAGTGGCATGGTGATTTAACAGAGGAAGGATGGCGCATTGCTCACAAATGATGAATTCAGACAGAAGCTAATACCAAACAAGATGCAAGCCCAGGTATCTTTTGTACGTTTCTACTAAAACTCTAATGCTATCAACACACCAGACAGAATTTTCTGAAAAAATAACCGTATTTCTATTTTCTTCTTGGTGTACTATGATTGCAGAGTAGTCACTATCATAACAACATGACATTGTCGATAAAAGAGTGGCATTAATAGCAGCTGCTTCATTTGGTATTCCTCAGCAACCAATAGTGGGCAGATGCCCTTCAGGTCCTGCACTTGGATCACAACAACCCTATGGTAAGCTACAGACTTGGGTATGTGTGGTTGAAAAACTGCAACTTGGATAGGGACCTGGGGATATTGCTTGATAGTCAACTGAATATAAGTCACCAGAGTGCCCAGGTGGCCAAGAAAACCAATGGCATTCAAGCCATTAGAAACACTGTGGCCAGCAGAGTCGGGGAGGTGATCATTCACCTGTACTCAGCACTGATGAGGCCACACCTCAAGTATTGGGCCCAGTTTTGGGACCCTCACTACAGGAAGAATATTGAGGACACTGAGTGTGTCCAGACAACAGCAACAAAGCTTATGAAGAGCTTAAACACATGTCCTGCAATGAGTGGCTGCAGCAACTGGGGTTGTTCTGTCTGGAGAAAAGGAGGCTGAGGGGGGACCTTAGCACTCTCTACAACTACCTGTAGGGAGGTCGTAGCCAGGAGGTGGGGAGCCTCTTCTGCTTGGTGGCAAGCAACAGGACTAGAGAAAATGGCTACCAGCTGCACCAGGGGAGGTTTAGGCTGAATATTAGGAAATACTTCTACACTGAAAGGGTTATCAGACATTTGAATTGTCTGGCCAGGGCAGTGGTGGAGTCACCATCCCTGAAAATGTTTAAGCAATGTGTGCAGCTGGCACTTAGGAACATGCTTCAGTGTTGACCATTAAGTGCTGGGTTGAAGGTTGGACTGGATGATCCTGAAGGTATCTTCCAACCAGATATATTATGTGATTCTGTGATTCCTTATCTCATATTTCTGTAGGTTATTACATAGACAGTACATATGCAGTGTATATTTTTCCTGCTCCAGTCTTGGATTTATAGAATAGTTAGTGAATGCAGAGCAAAATTTTGGAATGGATTACCATAATCTGACCAGAAGCAAAACTGAAATGGTAAAACTGATTGAGGAAGGAAACCTCTCTTAGAAAAATATTTTCTGAACTCTCCTAGGTATCATACCTAGTGTTAGCTAAACAAGATTATATGGCCAAACTATTTTGTACTATCTCTCCCCTTGCAGATCAATCATGGTCAATAACGAAAACCACCATCAAGCTAGTTGCAGTTAAAATAAAATTTGCATGACCATTATATTGTCATTTTAAAAACACAGGAAGAGTCTAATACTGGGACTTTTAAAAGGCAAGGAGTCCCACTTAGTTGCTTTACTGCTACTTTATGTCAATCATACTACTTGGTACACAGCAGAAGTCTTGTCAGGAATACTGTCTACATCCTAAGTGAAAAACAAAACTCCAGAAGTGAATGTGAGGGACAGAAACTATAAAAATGAGGAAAAATTTCACTTACATTTATCCAAGATGGCTGTCGCTATTACTGTTGAAACTCTGCTATGGGCTGAGGTCACAAGACCCTGTAAGCTAAAATAAAGAAGCTTCAGCTGAGGGTAACTGAAGCTGCAGCACATTCAAATACATTTTAAGGTTATAAGTATTGATTGGAGTTTTAGTTTCTTGATCTTTTTCCCAAAGCACAAAAAATGACTTTGACTTTTTGGTCATTTTTCAAGCCTGGAGGAAAGAGATTTTCATTATCATCCTCTACCTCATTGTAAGCTGTATGTATGTTGTATACAGTACATGATATGATCGTATGATGGTTTCATTGGCATGAGTTTGGAGTTGCCACATTATTCACAAATGGTGAACCCATATGTGATTTATGCAGATTCTCCCAAACAAAACTGGAATAAAACCTTTATACAACATCACATCATCATGTATGTAGGAAATGTGAATTGTACAAGAGAAAAGTTAGCCTAAAAAATTTAAAAACGTATTAAAATATATCACGGAGCCTTTTTAAAAAACTTTCTAGAAAGGTGATTTGTAAATGATACATATCTGAGGGAGTCTGATAACTTTCACATCTTAGAAATACCAAATAACGTTAAAATTATTGTTATATGCATCTGAATATTGTAGTTTGAAAATCTATTCCATCTTAACCTCCCAGGGCTTAAATCAAGTGTGTGATCCACTAGGCACCTGGAGTCTTCTCTTATAAAGACCCTACTGTTGATTTCAGTAAGACATTGAAATTGTCACTAATTTGGGATCAAATATTCTCTCATGTGGTCCAAAAGACATTGTGCTTTTGGGAAAAGAACTGATGTGCAACATTAAAAAAAAAAAATCAAACAAACAAACAAACAAACCCAGAAAATAATGCCTTGGAAATGACTGTTAGTGTTAGAAGTGAGAGAAGAAAAAAAAAAATAGGGTTCGGTTAAGAAAAGTGCATGATGAACAACCTTTGCAGTTTATTACCTGTACTAGGATTGCATCGGAATTGTGTATGTGCATGTATAAACAGACACAAGCACTATGCAACCCCAAGTTTCTAGGAAATGTCTTATAGGCTTTTCTATATCTGACACAAAGAAAGTAATTCCAAGAACACAAGGAATGCAAAGAATCCGAACTACAGAAATTCTGAAGAAAGCAAGTAACATATATTGTATATATTTAACATATATATAAAAAATTAAAAGTTGCCAAAAAATAGTGATGGGTAGAATCTCTGTTCTTTCTCAGTAATTAATTTTTTAAAAGTATCCATATAGTAGAGATATTTGCGGCATTTCTCGTGCAACCATGATGTGATTTATAATAGATGAGAATATAAAAGATGAGAACTAAGGAAATACCAGGATCTATAATTTTCACATAATCACAGAATGCTAGGAGTTGGAAGGGACCTCGAAACATCATCCAGTCCACCCTCTCTGCCATAGCAGGATCACCTATACCAGATCACACAGGCACACATCCAGGCAGGTCTTGAATATCTCCAGTGAGGGAGACTCCACAACTGCCCTGGGCAACCTGTTGCAGTGTTCTGGCACCGTCACAGGGAATTTTTTTTCCCCTCATGTTTCCATGGAACTTTCTATGTCTCAACTTTCACCCACTCCCCCTTGTCCTGTCACGGGGCATCAGCAAACAGAGCCTGGCTCTATACTCTTGGCATTCACCCTTTACATATTTAAAAACATTGAGGTTACCCCTCAGTCTCCTCTATAAGCTAAAGAGCCCCAGCTCCCTCAGTCTCTCCTCCTAAGGACGACTTTCTACTCCCTTCATCACTTTTGTGGCTTTGTGCTAGACTTTGTAGAGCAGTTCTATGTACCTCTGGAACTGACTGGCCCAGAACTGGACACTACTCCAAATGTCACATCACCAGGGCAGAGTGGAGGAGAAGGAGAACCTCTCTCGACCTACTAACCACACCCCTTCTAATACACCCCAGAATGGTATTGACGTTCTTGGCCACAAGAGTACATTGCTGGCTCATGGTCAGTTTTCCATCTACTAGAACCCTTGAGTTTTCTCCTTCACGGCTCTCCAACAAGTCAGTCTCCAACCTATACTGATACCTGGGGTTGTTCTTTCCCAGGTTCAAGACTCTACACTTGCCCTTGTTGAATTTCATTAAATTTCTTCCTGCCCAACCCTCCAGACTGCCCAAGTCTCACTGAACGGCAGCACAACCTTCTGATGCGTCAGCCACTCCACTCAATTGTGTGTCACAAGCAAACCTGCTGACAGTGCACTCTTGCTCCTTCATCCAGGTAATTTATGAATATATTGAACAGAACTGGTCCCAGTACAGACCACTGAGCAACTCCACTAGATACAGGCCTCCAACTAGACTGTCCCACTGACCACAACTCTGACTTCTTTCCTTCAGTTCCCAATCCACCTCACTACATGATCATCCAGACTACACTGCCTCAGTTTAGCCAGAAGGATGCTGTGGGACACAGTGTCAAGTGCTTTACTGACATCAGGATAAACCATGTCCACTGCTCTATCATCATCTATTCACCTGGTAATATTGTCACAAAAGACTGAAACACGACTTACCCTTGGTAAAACCATGGTGACTGCTCCTAATGACCTTCTTCTCCTTGATATGCCTAAAGACAGCAAAGTTGCTCTGTTACCTTTCTTGGGAAAGAGGTGAGGCTGACTGGTCTACAGTTACCTGGATTCTCCTTCTTAGCATTTCTGAAGATTGGAGTGATGTTTGCCCTCCTCCTGTCCCCAGGCACCTCTCCTGCCTACCATGGCATCAATACGGAGAGTGGTCTGTCAATGACCTCTACCAGATCACTCAACACCCACAGGTGCGTGCCATCAGGACTAATGGATTTATGGATGTTCAGATTACTTAACTGCTCCCTAACCAGGTCCTCGTCAACCAAGGAAAACTCCTTCTAGGGCCTCAGTGATCTGGAGTTCCTGAGGACAGTCTCTAGCAGTACAGATGCAGACAAAGAAGGCATTTAGTAACTCTGCCTCTGTCACCAACGCACCCACCTCATTCAGCAATAGGCCTACATTGCCTCTAGTGTTAGTTTTTCCTGCAGTGTATTTAAAGAAGCCCTTTCTGTTGTCCTTCACCTCCCCTGCAAGGTTGAATTCCAAGGAGGCTTTACCCTTCCTAGTTGCCTTCCTACATCCTCTGACAACAGTCTTGTACTCTTCTCAAGTGGCCATCTCCTCCTTCCATGATGTGTAGACTCTCTTATTCCCCTTCAGTTTGTTCAGCAGTTCCCTATGTAACTACGCAGGTCTTCTGGCTCCCTTTCTTTTTTCCTACTTGTTGGAATGCTCTGATCTTGATCTTGGAAGAAGTGGACCTTGAATATTAAGCAACTATCATGGGCCCCTTTGCCCTCTAGTACCCTGTCCTGTGAAATTCCCCCCAGGGATTGCTTGAAAAGGCAAAGTTGGCCCTGCTTAAGTCCGAGGTTCTGGTCCTGCTTGATATTCTGTTCTTACCGCACAAGACCTTGAACTCCACCATCTCATGATTGCTACAGCCAAGGCTGCCCGCAAACTTTCATCACTTCAACCATACCCTCCTTGTTTGCGAGGGTCCTCCTTGTTAGAGGGTCCTCTCCTGCATTCAAAGTGTGCACAGTTAAAACTAAGACATCTAATGCAACTGTTACATGTTAGAATAAGTTTTTTAAAGTTAACTCCAAAGTTCATCATACTCCTATGAAAGAATTAAAGAAGACAATGGGATTCTAACAAAACTGGCACCCGGGGAATAAATAGATACAATTTTTCAAGAAAAAAAAATGACTGCTACTTTTTATATTTTAATTTCAAAAAAGGACAGTAAATGTTTTTTCAATTATGAGACCATCTTTAAAAAATGGGAGAAGATGGCTAAAGCATTTGTGATAGAAGACTAAATAATTCACTTTTACCGAACTTATTTGGTATTTAGATGACTAGTCTGAAGTTTCTTGAATGCCTGTAGGCCCATGTAGTGTGAATATCTCCTAGTTTCAATGCTAGATAATATGTCACGAGAACACCATATCCTAACTGGAAGTAGTTGCTTGCCTTCACCTAATGAGAAACACTAACAAAAGAAAAAAAAAAAAAAGCAAACCGAAATGGAATTAATTATTCTCTCCATCAGGAGACAGACTTCCATAACAGAATTTATGCAATCTAAACAGAGTGTGTTTGACTATGTAGAATGCAGTTTAATATGCTCAGTGTGTAAAGAGGTAAAGCTCTATTGACAATAATCCTAGCTCATTTCATAAGCAGTAATTTATTTAGAAGAAGGAAAAAAAAAAAAAAAAAAGAGAAATGGAAGTAGGAATCTATGAAATGCAAAAAGTCTATGGTACACACAGCTTTATCTCAACTAGTAATCTGAGGTTACCTGTATAATCAAAGAAGAAAAACAGGCATTTCTGTGGCACAATTAATTAAATCCTAATTAGATATTTAAATTAGATCAGATAAATTGTGTGTGTTGACAACAACGTGCAAACTAGAAGTGCCTTGACTATGAATAGTGATAAAAGACTCTTCATCCGGGACTATTAAGGTGAATGACAGAGACAAGGTGTAACCATCTACTGTCTGGTGTAATGAAGCTCCCTTCCAAAAGACCAATTATCTAACACTGATTTCCCCTTAGCATACATTTGAAGTAGTTATTTCTGTTTATATTAAATAGATGTAAAACCTAACTACTCTGTGTTGACTTCACACTTAGACTGCATCAAATAGATGTGATGCCCTAAAACTTACAGTAGACTGAAAGCAAAGGTAAAACCATCATCCACTTTGGTTTTCATTCAGGCAGGGGAAGGTAAAAAATGAAGACCATTACTGAAATCACTTAATTTTATCACCAGACGTATGGACATCCCTTTAACATCCTGCCTAAGCAAACAAACCAACCAACAAACCAACTCTTAAATCCCCTTCTTTCCCTTCAGTGTTGAAGAAGAACTCGTTATGGAGTAAAATGAATGGAAATGTTACAATCTACACATGGATACACAGACAGAGAGAAAAAAGACAGGTACTAACATTCATACTAAAACAAGACTGTTGAAAAAGTCAGGATGCCAGATAGCCAATAAGTTGATTTTCACAGCAGAAGCTATTCTTGTTTAGAATACAGTTCCATACATTAAAAAGGTATAAATAAACTAGATGCTGTCAAAAAAACCCAACCCAAACAAAAAGCTCAACCCAACCCAAACAACCAACTGAAAAAAAAAAAAAACCCACACCCCACAAACCCAGTATACCCATGTTTTTATTGTGTAGTAGCTCAGTATAAGCTCTTCCAATATTATATATCCTTCAGCTTTACATGGCTCATAAGATTAGATGTGACAGTAGCATAGGCCTCTTTAGAGATACATATGACAAACTTAGGCAGCCAGCAAGGGAACAATCACCATTTTGACAATCAATTTCAGAAATGAATTGAATTTCCCGAAATTATTTGAATGAGAATTAGCTCACAGCATGATGAAGGTCAGTACAAGCGGCTTCGATGAATCAGGTGGATAAAAGGAAAATAATAGAACACTCCCCCTATTATTTTGTAAATATTTACAGATTAATTCAAATTTATCAACTACAAAAATTAATCAGAAAGCAGATTGACAGCACCTCACACAACTTGGTGATCGCTATAAATCCAATGTATCGGATTTCATCAGAACAGAGGTCATGTTTTAAATGAAGGTAAAATATGCATTATTCATCCATCTAAAAATATTACAAGGTAGGACAACTTTTTTACCGTTTATTACCATAGTGTATTACAAAATGCATTTGTAAAATAAATGTTTAACAGATGAGTCTATGACAAGTCGTTACAAAGCATATTATAAGATGCAAATATTGTTAAAATACGTGAGCATGTTTAATGCATGAATTATAGTCATCAGGCGTGGTACAAATTGTCATAAAATCTAATAAATTATAATAACATATTTATAAATGGCATCTAAACATAAAGTGTGCAAGTGAAGTAAATAGTACTAAAATTAATCCTTGCATGAAGGCTTTTTTTTTTTTAACTCGAAACTAACCAAATCAAGTGATTTTTTTTTTTGTTTGGATGCTAGTGAGCAATGTCTGTGAGAAACAATTCTTTCTAAGCTTCCAAGTCATACAGAAACTTCAGTCTTCAATTTTTCAGAATAAAATTACAGACAGTTCTCCATTAGCTAGGCAGCCCCGACTATAATAACTCCTAAAAATTTTTGGTCTTACTGAAAATTAAAAGCACTGGAATACATCTGAGTTGCCACACTCACATACAAATTTTCTGAGGAGGTAAACTGCTGAAACTCTCTATATAATTCTTCATCTACTTGTCAGAAAAAAACCATCAACTTACCAGAGTAGGGAAGAAATAACCTTACCTTTCAAATCTTGTACACTTGGTCAGTAATACTAAGTTTATGGACACTTGCCCATGTAAGCCTTGTACTTTTTTTTTTTTTTTTTTTTTTTTTTTTTGGATACTGTACAGTAAAATATTGATAAGAGAGAAGTTGTATTTGGCATATGCATACAAAGAAGTGTCACCAGGATACTACCCAGCTGATTGGAGAAACAAAATTTATCTGAAAGAAACTTATGTATGATTCATCTAGAAGAGTCAGACTAAATGGCAGACAAGATCCCCAAAATAAATGAACATTCTTACTTCCAAAATCATTGGATAATTTTCTAGGAAAAAAAGAACAGATTGAGAAAGAGGGAGAAGGTAACTACAGAGAAATACCATAGTCCTGTAAGCTATTCTATAGAGATTTGCTAGTTCGTGAAATCACTCATAATTAAAACTCAGAATTTTAATAATTTCACTGTAACTAAATAATGTTATAAATCTAATTTAAAACTACTAGGTTTCAGCTGCTGAAGAATTTTATCCAGTGTCTGAAGCACAGTCCAAGATCCTTAACAGGATCTGAGAAGTCTGAATATGTTACAGGAATGTTGACATAATTATTTTTCAATTTTATCCAAATTTTAACAAGATTAAATGGAGGGAAACAGGACCTAAATACATTCAAGTAAGAAATACATTACTAATTTGAGAGAACAAGGAAGAAAAAAAACCCCAAACCCCAAACTTTAGATGTTTTAAAAATAGACTTGTAAATTCATAGCTGAAAAGCTTTTGAATGCAAATTGTTCTTGAGCCTGACATTGCTGAGAGAATGTAAAAGGGAAGGACCTCAAGTTTTTATCCTGTCTTACTGTCTCACCCTGCCACTATTCGTACTGCATCTTGAGTGGGTACTCACAAAGAACATTAGGATCTGACTCAGTGTCTGCACTACTACCTGTACCTTTACAAAGCTTAGTCTAGACCTATTTTACAATCAAGTGCAGGTGATCACACACATTTGTGGAACATGCTTAAGGAACAATCTTCCCTCTTCATCTATAGAATCATGAAACTTTTTCAGTTGCACATGATAAATTAGTGAGAGCACTAAAATAAAATCCCTGATACAGACACAGTCACAGTAGTCTTGCAATCTCACTGAGAAAACAACATATTTGGTCATGAAGTACTCCTGCTATCTGCATGTCATAGCTGGAGTAAATACTGCATTAAGCACCTCTGAACCAGAAAAGTATTAGGAGAATTCACTTTTTTCATCAAACACCCTCACATGCAGTGTCCTCCACAAATTATTTGTTTCCTCAGCTTTTCCAAACATAAAAGAACCTTCCAAGACAGCAAAGCACAAGAAGCTTTGAAGCCAATTCTAAGTCATTCCCTCTTGTGTGTCTATCTAGTTTCTTAAAGAGGTGACCATTCAGATAAAATGACTGCGCAATCAGTTCTCAGATAAGAGTGACTGTTTCACAGTTAAAGTGAAGGTCAAGAGAGTACTGCTCAGAAGAGTGAAAAATGTTGTGCTGGACACTGCCCCAGCCTTCCAGTAATGGCATCACTCCCTGTTTCCCTGTGACACTGCTGGTACTGTAACACTAGTTCTAAATGGGAGTGACCTTCAAATCAATCCATCAGAAGTGAAAAACCCCAAAACACAACAGATAAAAAAATGTAACACAAAACAAAAGAATAAAAATGTACAGAGTAAAACGAAGTTGGAATAAAATGATGAAAAGTTGATAAATAAAATTAGCAATAAACATTGTCTCATGTTTATATGTTTTTGTTTTGTTGTTTTTTTTTTTTATTCCAGGGGTTACATGACAAGTATCTGAAACCTCAACATATATTACAGACATTGTCTAATACAAGAAATGGTCTTACCTGCATTTACAGCTGTTGTGCAAATATAAATGCAGGAAATTGTTAATGAGAAACACATAGTAATTTTCTATACATTTCCATTGCAAATGTAGCATCCTTTTTTTGATGAGCAGATACATATCTCTGTGGCAGAATGGTTCAGAAGAAATGAAGGAGCCAGTAGTTTGCTGGTTCACAGAGAAATTTAGTCCATTGGACAAACTGAAGAACATTTTTAGTCCTAAATGACTATATATATTAAATGGAATTATTCTCATATGTGTAACTATTTGACAGGGTTTAAAACCAGCTGAAATCTGATATTATGAGTCTGTCTTATTTGAAAAACTAAAATCTTTGTTTGTTTTTATTTTTGCTTTCCCATTTTATTTTGGTCTTCTTTGCAACTAATTATCCACCTAAAAAAAAAAAAAAGTTGTTTTTTTTTTTTTTCCTGATGTACTAGGCAGTTTATGTTAGGCATATAGGTTAGGAAAGGCCCATAACTCTAAACATAAATTGTAGGCATGTAACTCTAAGCATGAACCTGTAGTTTCATACTACATTACACAAGGTGACAAAAGTCCAACTTGAAAATGTGCACCATCCACACTGAAGAATCTGCAGTGTGCTGAACTTGTAGGATGAAAGGCAGTCTAAGGAAAGGAGATGGTTATACATATATCATTAAGACATAATCTCAAAGCCTTATGAAAAAGATTCTACTGCCCTGAAAAAAAAAAAAAATATATGTTGTTGGAAACCAGAAGGCAATACTATGTCTTCCTTAAGAATAAGCCAGTGCCGAGGGATTTGCAGATTCAAGTTTTAATCTTTATACATGCTGTCTCTACTGATTGGACCATTACAGCGTTGCTATGACTTGTATCCAACAAGTCTTGGCATTCATCTTTCAGATTCCAGACCTAGACTAACTGCAATTAGTTGGATGAGATTTACACATTCTTTAGAGAGGAAAGGAAGATGTTCTATGAAGCAGAAATACGGTTTATGCATGAATACAGACTAATATACTCCTGATAAGACAGAATACAAAGACGAAAAAGAAACAAAACAGAAGCACAGAAACAGTATTTGGAGTGTCTCTGGCATGGTTGTACTGTTAAATAAGATAAATTATACAAATCCTTAACAGGCATATAGTCCAAGCCTATAGGGACAGGAGTAGGGGTATGACTGAAAGTCTGATGCTTTCTTATGCTCTACAATTCAGGTGAAAGCTATCTCATATAAACAAGCAAATGAGAAGCATCTTTTTTGGCAGGAATTGTATAAAGATATCAAAGTACTTGCTCCAAGAAGAAGACACTCAAGTCACAGAAAGTAAGAGTTTCCTATGCAGTAATTCAGAGGCTGTAACTAATACAGTGATCCCAGAATACTAAGAATGAAGAGGCTGTGGTGTATTCAGTTCCTAATAAAATCTAGAATCGTAAAACTATACAACAGCAAAGAACTGAGAGACTGAATATAATGCAGTAAACACTGCTATACAAATAAATTAAATATGGAAAGTCTTTCACAAAAATGTGTATACATATATTAAAAAGGTAATTCACTTATCTGCACAAAGACAATTCTAATGCAGTTTGAGTAACAGATTTGGATAAACAACATGGTATCATGGTCTTCAGGAACCAAAGCTCCACTAGTTTTTCAAATGCCAAACCTTTTCCTATCTGCTCAAGATTTAGACAGTGAAGACATTTCACATACATTAAATGCAATCTTTTTTTTCTTTTTCTCAACTGCAAAATTATTATCAGCATTATTTCTGCTAACACTTTCTAGAAACAACATAAATGTAATTTGTAATTATATCACATAGAAAAACAATTACTCTAGTCTTGAAATACTAATTGATAAAAATTACTACATACATCAAACTCACACATATGAACCAGGATGAAACCACACTTCCCTGTTGCTTCTGAAGTACAGCTTTGCTAGGAATTGCATACAGACACAATGTATGGTCTGAAATAGCTGGACTTCATAACAGTAGCATCTATGAAAGGAGGAACAACAGAAATTATCCTTCTCCTGGCTAATGAATTGTACTTTTATATTAAAATGAAACATCTCAAATTCAGCATAACATGACAAGATCATAAAAATGGTATTTTATTTTTGTCAGGACACTACTCTTGGATTTTTTCCCTGTTTCTATTTTATTGTAGACTGAGGAAAGATGTTCCGGTTATAAGATATAACTTGTTTCCTTTCTCATGCTGTGATTATACTTAATTTTCAACAATCCGTGCAAACAGCCACATTATCAGTGTAAGCATTTAAATCGCTCCTCCAATATATTAATCAATACTGTCTTCTACCACCATGGCAGTCACTTACTCTGGAGTATAACAAAGTCATGTCTAATCTTCATAAGGCTAAATAGTATTTTTTGGTCATCTTTAAAATTTGACACATACAACATTTTTCAGCGCATTTTCCAGCTCATTAATAAATATATTAAACAATGATGTTTAATGTACAGGTCAGTGGTAAAAAGAAACCTTTTGCCATGCTGAAATTTGTCAGTTTACTCCTACTCTATCTTCTGTCTCTTAACTTGTTTCTAACTTAGAATGGAACTTCTAGCTTTCACCCATAACTACTCAATTTTCTTATTAGTCACTTCAGAAGGACTGTATCAAGGGCTTTTTGAATCTTCTTGACATTCTCTTGGTCTTATTTTAACAATATATTTATTTTTGAGATATGTACAAATATTTCCTGTAGATGGAAAATACTGGACTCTTCTTAATAGGTGTAATAGAGATATATGTGCTCTGCAATTTCAGTAAACTTTGAGGCTGCAGAAGAAGAGCATGATTTGTCCTCCAGAAAGGTCAAGCCACCAAAAACTTCCATCTGAATCACTAATGCAGAAAAATTAAATATAAAGATATATTTTATCCCGTTAGAATGAAGCACTTCAATGCACATGGTAAATCACACAGACAATGAGAGACTCAGAAGTGGTAGCAGCAGCAGTAGCATGGGAATTGCTGCAACTATACAAAGGCTCCCATGACACTGACCAGGACCATATTGTAGGAATTGGAGACACAGAGTAAAATGATTGTAAGACAAGAGATGACAGCAGCAGACTGATAGGAAATATCTGTCATGATAGCAGACAATGTATGTTCTTAAGCTTTCCATACATAAACTGGAGAAGTCTGAATGATTGACTTGGAGGAGGATAATGAGGTACCTCATAATCATTACAGACAGCACAGGATAAAGTACAATAGGCCTTATCTGAAAATCTAAAAGTAGGAAATTAATGGCTTTTTTTCCCCTAGTTTATAAGGAATAATGGGTATCGTGAAGTCAGTCTGTGAAGGATTATAAGATCGAAAACAAACTGCCTATATTCAATGCTTTGAAGGCAAACTGGGGAAAAATACAGAGAAAGATGTTAGGAAAATAATCTGTGCAAAAAAAGTGGCAGCAATGAAACAAGATGACATTTGTCATGTGCTGAAAAGAGGCCAGTTGTAGAAACTGAAACTTGAAGAACCCGCATGGGAGCTTCAGCTCAGTGCACAGATTAAAAGCTTGTATCTTAGTATGGATGAGAGGAATAGGAAAGATGCCCAAGTTTGAGATGTTTTTTATGTTCTGCACTTAAGACAACCAAGTGTCCTGCTGACTGGAAAAGGGCAAATATAACACCCATCTTCAAGAAGGGGAAAAAGGACAACCCTGGGAACTACAGAGCAGTCAATCTCACCTCTCTGCCTCACAAGATAATGGAGCAGATCCTCTTGAAGGCTTTGTTGCGGCAGATGGAAAACAAAGCAGCAGTGTCTGATGGCAACCAGCATGGCTTCACCAAGGGCAAATCATGCCAAACAAATTTGGTGGCTTTCTATGATAAAGTCACAGCAGCAGTGGACAAGGGAAGGGCAACTGATGTCATCTACCTGGATCTGAGTAAGGCCTTTGACTCTGTCCCACATGACATCCTGGTCACCAAACTGGAAAAACACAGACTTGATGGGTGGACAACTCACTGGCTAAGGAATTGGCTGGATGGCCATACACAGAGAGTGGTGATCAATGGCACAGTGTCCACCTGGAGACCAGTGACAAGTGGCGTCCCTCAGGGGTCAGTGCTGGGACCAGTACTGTTTAACATCTTTGTCAGCGACATGGACAGAGGAATCAAGTGCACCTTCAGCAAGTTTGCAGATGACACCAAGCTGTGTGGCACAGTTGACTTACTAGAGGGCAGGGATGGCATCCAGAGGGATGTGGACAGGCTGGAGAGGTGTGCCCAGGCTAACCTCATGAAATTCAACAAGGCCAAGTGTAAGGTCCTGCACCTGGGTTGGCACAATCCCAAGCACAACTCCAGGCTGGGTGGCAAGTGGCTGGAGAGCAGTCCTGAGGAAAAGGACCTGGGGGTCTGGGTGGATGAGAAGCTCAGCATGAGCTGACAGTGTGCACATGCAACCCAGACAGCAACTGTGTCCTGGGCTGCATTAAGAGATGTGGGGTCAGCAGGACAAGGAAGGGGATTCTCCCCCTTTACTCTGCTCTCTTTAGACCCCACCTGGCGTACTGTGTGCAGTTCTGGAGCTCTCAACACAAGAAGGACATGGAACTGTTGGAGAGAGTCCAGAGGAGGCCATGAAGATGATCAGAGGGCTGGAGCACCTCTGCTATGAGGACAGGCTGAGAAAGCCAGCCTGGAGAAGAGCAGGCTTTGAGAAGACCTTATAGCAGCCTTCCAGTATCTAAAGGGGGCTTAGTGAAGGGCTGAGGAGGTCACAAGGTCTTGTAATGACAGGACAAGGGGAAATGTGTTTAAACCGGCAGAGGGGAGATTTAAACATAATGTTGGGAGGAAGTTTTTCACAGTTAGAGTGGTGAGACACCGGAACAGGTTGCCCAGGGAGGTTGTGGCTGCTCCCTCCCTGGAGGTCTTCAAGGCCAGGTTGTTTGAGGCCTTGAGTGACCTGATCTAGTGGGAGGTGTCCCTGCCTGTGGCAGGGGGTTGGAACTGAATGATTTTTGAGGTCTCTTCCACCATTCTATGATTCTATGATTCTGTGAAGTGGGAATGACAGAGATTATCCCTGTCAGCCTTTAAATTGATGTCTAAGCACCCATAGGTTGGTATCAGGAAAATGGGATGAGTTTGGGAATTTCTGGGGTTTTTTTTCAGTAAATTAAATGTTATCTGAGCTCATAAACTGGCTAAGGAGATGAAGCAGCAAATGGCTGAGCAAAAGAAGAAAATGAAACAAAGCAGCCGCTTCAAGTATGAACTTTCTATCAATTTTGTCAGCTTCCAACACAAAATTTGGTTTACTTTTTCGTATTTTTTTTGCGTCAACTCTCTTTCCATGGCAGAAGCAATTTAATTTTTTGAAAATAAAAGAATTCCAACAGAAAGTCTACACCTGACAAAATCTGGTGCTATTACTAGCACTGTCAGCTCAGCCCAAGAGTTTACTGATAAAAAGTGAGTGAACCTGCTGGATCCAAAAGCTATGAAAAGTTACCTTCAGTTAGAATCTACATGAATAGAGTTTTATCCTTGCCAGTTGCTCAGTATGAAGTGGTAGTTTCTCACCTATGCTGGTTTGAATTAATTGGAGAATTTGAGTGAGAAATTAGACTATTGGCTGAGAAAAACACAGTATGCCACTTCACCAGAGCTTTACTGAGAAAGAAAAAAAAATGTTTTTAAGTATTGTAACCAAAATACAGATAACACAGACGGTTTCAGACCGCTCTGGGCTGCGGCTGCTTCTCTTGCATGGTCTCCTTTGTCTCTCTGCCTTGGTAGCTAATTCTCAGTAATTCTACTGACGACTTTCCTGCTACTAACACCCCTGGCTGATCTACCTCCACCTATCTTCAGCATCAACAGGTGGTGAGATAAGATTGGGGAAGGTGGGGAGAGGTGGTAGGGGTGGTTGGTTACCCCCCTTGGGGATTTTGGTCTCCGGGAGGGGTGTGGTGTCTGTATTACCTTTTCACTGTATATATCTGTAAATATCTGTTATACCTCATAAATATTTGCTTGTATATTGTGCATTGCTATAAATATAAAGCTTCATTTATCAACTTCCAGTGTTTCTGAGTCCTAGCCTGGGTTTATTTCAAAAGGTGGGAGGGCAGGTAACTTCAAAACCACTACATCACCAGACAACACAACTAAGTAGATACTTGAAGGTAAAGTTGCCTGATACAATTAAAGAGTTCTTTTACCAACACCATCTACAAAGTGTACCATTTAAACCTTTCCAGAACAGCTACTGATATATAGTATTCAGACTATGGGGCAGGTAAGTTGTTTCATGCAATCTAACAACTCTCACTTTTGTGTAAACACACATGTAAAAACCTATGAAACAGATTTACAGCATTCTGTTTAGTGGCCAAGAAATACAGAAAACTGTTAAGATTATTAACTGAATTGCTGAAATGTCTGATGACATTTAAAGTATACACAACTGCTGTAGACATCACCTACTTTATTTGCTTGATATTTCCTAGAAACACACCAAAGCTATTCCAATACAGCGGAAATAAAATGTGGGAACATGATAAACAGAAATTCTATCATGTTTTCTTAGATTTTGGGTACTGTATTTTGCATTTTAGACTGCCATATCATATTCAGAATAGTTTAGGCAATAAACTCATTTTCGAATTAATAATGTTTTCATTTAATCTTACAACCCCTGCATTGCATTTTAAACTTAAGACCATAGCACCCTTGATAATATAGTATAAGACAGCATAATTTCTCAAAAAGGAGTTGCAGATTCAGGTCATTCAAGAATGTTATATTATTTTATTGTAACAATCCCCACTTATTTTGTAACTAAAACATTTTAATGCTTTATCTGATGTTTTAGAACCACAGAATCAGTCAGAGTTGGAAGGGACCACAAGGATCATCAAATTCCAACCCCCCTGACATGGCCCAGGGACACCCTACCCTAGATCAGGTTGGCCACAGCCTCATCCAGCCTGGCCTTAAACACCTCCAGGGAAGTGGCCCCAACCACCTCCCTGGGCAACCCATTCCAGGGCCTCACCACTCTCATGGGGAAGAACTTCCTCTTCACATCCAGTCTGAATCTCCCTACCTCCAGCTCTGTTCCATTCTCCCCAGTCCTGTCACTACCTGATAGCCTAAGAAGTCCCTCCCCAGCTTTTCTGTATGCCCCTTTCAGATACTGGAAGGCCACAATAATGTCACCTCAGAGCCTTCTCTTCTCCAGACTGAACAGACACAACTCTTTCAATCTGTCCTCATAGGAGAGGTGCTTCAGCCCTCTGATCATCCTTGTGGCCCTTCTCTGGACACACTCCAGCATGTCCACATCCCTCTTGTAACAGGGGCTCCAAAACTGGATGCAATACTCCAGGTGGGGTCTTCTCACCAGAGCAGAATAGAGGGGAAGGATCACCTCCTTTGACCTGCTGGCCACACCTCTCCTGATGCAGCCCAGGATCTGGTTGGCTTTCTGAGCTGCAAGTGCACACTGCCAGCTCATGTTGACCTTCTGGTTCACCAGCACCCCCAAGTCTCTCTCCTCACAGCTGCTCTCCAGCCAGTCACTGCCCAGCCTATATCTGTGCTTGGAATTGCCTCAACCCAGATTCAGGACCTTGCACATAGTCATGAGGTAGGCTTGTGCTCAACTCTCCAGCCTGTCCAGGTCCCTCTGAATGGCATCTCTGCCTTCCAATGTGTCTGCTGCACTACACAGCTTGGTGTCATCAGCAATCTTGCTGAGGTTGCACTCAATGCCTTTGTCCATGTCACCCACAAAGATGTTGAACAGGACTGGTCTCAGGACTGATCCCTGAGGGACTCCCCTTGTCTCTGGTCTCCACTTGGACACAGACCCATTGACAGCCACTGTTTGGATGTGGCCATCAAGCCAGTTCTTTATCCATCTGGTGGTCCACCCATCAAACCCATGTTTCACCAGCTTGGAGACCAGGATGTGGTGTGGGACAGTGTCAAAGGCTTTGCTCAGGTCCAGGTAAATGACATCAGTTGCTCGCTCCTCATCTATTAATGTTGTGACCTGCTCATAGAAGGCCACCAGGTTTGTCAGGCAGGATCTGCCCTTGGTGAAGCCATGCTGATTGGACCCAATCACCTCTTTGCTATTCTCCTGTCTCAGTAGTGCCTCCAGGAGGATCTGCTCCATGATCTTACTGGGCACAGAGGTGACACTGACTAGCCTGTACTTCCCTGGCTCCCCCTTCCTACCCTTTTTACAAATGGGAGTTATGTTTCCCCTTTTCCAGTCAGTGGGAACTTCACCAGACTGCCAGGACTTTTGGAAGATAATAGAGAGGGGTTTAAGAACCTCATCTGCCAGCTCTCTCAGTACCCATGGATGTTTCCCATTGAGTCCCATGGACTTGAACACTTTCAGGTTCTTCAGGTGATCACTTATGATGGGCAGTTTTTCCTTCCAGTCCCTGCCATTATCTTCCTTGACTCGATGAGCATCGCTGGAGGCCTTTGCAGTGAAGACTGAGGGAAAGAAGTCATTGAGAACCTCAGCCTTTTCTATGTCACTTGTGACCATTTCACCTGTTTCCCTTCTGAGGGGGCCCATACCTACCCTAGTCTTCTTTTTACCATTAATATAACTGTAGAAATTCTTGGTGTTCCCTTTGACCTCCCTGGCTAGACTCAATTCAAATTGTGCCTTGGCTTTCCTAATCAGATCTCTGGCTGCTCAGGCAGCTTCCTTATATCCCCCCCATCCTAGCTGTCCTTTCTTCCACTCCTTGTAGAGTTTCTTTTTGTGTGACAGCATGTCCAGAAGCTCCTTGCTCAGCCAGGCAGGCCTCCTGGCATTCTTCCCTGCTTTCCTCTTTGTTGGTGTACATTGCTCCTGGATACAGAGGAGGTGATCCTTGAATACTGTCCAGCTGTCCTGGGCCCCTCTTCCCTCTAGGGCTTCGTCCCATGATACTTTGGCCAGCAGATCCCTGAAGCAATTAAATTCTGCATGCCTAAAGTCTACAGTCATAAGCTTAGAAAACGTCCTGGTTGCCCTGAGGATCTTAAATTCAACTGCTTCATGGTCACTGCAACCAAGGCTGTCCATGAGCCTCACATTGGTCACCAGCCCTTCCCTGTTGGTGAGAAAAAGGTCCAGCATAGAACCTTTTCTTATTGGTTCCTCTACCATTTGGAGGAGGAAGTTGTCATCTATGCAATCCAGGAACATCCTGGATTGCTGATGCCCTGCTGTGTTGTCCTTTCAGCAGATGTCTGGGTGGTTGAAAGCCCTCATGAGGACCAGGGCTTGTGACTTGCAGGCTGATTCTATTTGCCTGTGAAGGGCAAATAGAAGCACCTACTAGAACCACCTACTAGAAAATAACTCATGTCTACAGCTAATATCACCTAAATACATTCGCTTTATTAACTCTATGGGGAACCTTTTCAAAACATTAAATGGAAATAAAGTGATACAACTCCCATCAAAGTCCACAAGAGGAATGTGGCTCAATACATTCCCCTATGTGTATTGCATTAGATATCTGTCTGTTCAACAATATGCTTTTAAGTAAACAGAAAACTGAGTATTAACTGAGCAAAGGGTACACACTATTATGCTCAGAGAGTTTAAACTATGTATAAGCAACTGATCTATCTTACATTGAAACAAAGCAAAACAAACTGCTGAGTTTCATCCAGAAAAGCTACAAAAAATAACTGGTATTATATTAAAAACTACTTCTTCATTTTTATAGAAATATAAAACTCCTTATTAATATTTAAAAACTTTAGAGCAGCCAAGATCTATTTTCACTACATAGTGGACAGTATTTGCATCTTGTTAACTCATGTTTTGTGACTGATCATGCCAAGGTGTGTCACTCTCTTGCTGTGTTTGTACCCCACAAGGACTCAGACAGGCATTAGTGCAAGGGGCCACTCCATGGACAGCCAGAAGCCCCTAGAATAAACAGACACTTCAGCTTCCTCATGTACACACACCAGTGGTGGCCTGCCTAGTTCTAGGGATGTTCCCTATCTGGGGAACATGTAGTGGTGCTCCAGGATGAGCCAAAAACTTAAGGAACTGATATACAGCTAAAACTGCCCATTATATAAATATAATATATATAGATGTGTATAGTAATATGCTTGTATGTGTATATATGTATACCTGTCATTCTGTTGTCATGATTCAAAATTGTGCCTTATTATATGCTGCAGAATTAAAGGTTGTTCCTCAGAGGCTCACAAGTCTGGCATTTATTTCTGTTTATAGTTGATACTGTTAGCTGAAGAAAAAAGGTTAATTTATATGAGACTACGCAGCAGGTAGTCTACAGATACCTCCTAGGTAGACTATAAATGTTGCTTGTATCAGTAACATATCAAATATTCCTCCTTAATCAAATTCTATTCATTCATTAGTTTCTACAAATATTTTTTTAAAAAAGAATCCAAGCAAATCAACAAAACAAATCAAACAAATGGACCAGATTTTCAGTCATATATCACAATTCTTAACAAAGTAAAAAATTACATAGCTAAGTATTAAACCTACTCATGATTCAGCTAAAGTTATTTTTAGCTAAGGTTCTAATAATCAAAATGACATATCCATATACAAAAGACCAAAACAGTGAAGATATTTTTCTTGTTGGATACAGACCCAAGCTTTGATGTTGAACTGATGAAATTCACAGTTTGCTCAATATAAATTATGTTGCTGACAATAAAGTGTATTTTGCGAGAAAATAAATCACTTTGCCATTAAGTGACAATTTTATTTGCAGTGGAAAGGAGAATGCCTCTGAAAAAGTAATCCATTGAATTCTGCATTGTTGTAGTCTGTGCTGGAGTTGGCTGTTCAGGGGAACTATTACAAATATTCTGCCAGTACAAAATAAAATATTGAAAAAAACCCAAAACTTCCAGCTTATGCAGAGCAATATTCTAGCTTTGTTTTCCTAAGTGGGATATACCATGAGCTAACATAGAAGCAACATTTCATACAATGTCATAGGTCTTCTCTGTGTTTGAAAATGCAGAATTATAGGAAATCTGTGCTGATTTTGTCCAGTAACAGGTTTACTTAAGGGTCTTCTCCACAAGTGTGATCTAAATTTACAAGACAAGAGAACATGTACTACAAGTTGTTCAGTGGTGTCTCTATTGTCATATTTCAACTCACCTTAGTTGCAGACTTCAAAGAAGCCACTCTTCTCTCTACGAGACTCAAAAAGCAGTGCTGCTTTAGAGGAGAAAAAAGGCACAAGGGACTTTGTGTGAAGAATGTATTCTAGAACTTTTGATTCAGTACTCTTACCTCGAGCTTTAAATGGCACTTCCTGAATTACAACTTATTTGTGCTTTGTAATGTACACACTGAAGGAAGTTAGTGTACATTTTCTGCACTGCATAATGAGAATTTTTATCTGTACCAGAATTCCCCTTTCAAACAAAATTAATTAAATCAAAACTGTACTTGAGAAATGAAGTCTCCAAAGCTCCTAATGAAGCTGCTTGTAACATTCAATAATAATATTAAAGAGACAAACATCTCTAGGCAAACTTTTTACAAAATAATCAGGAAAAGATTTCAAATCTTCCACATTTAAAATGCAATCTTTAACCTCGGAGACATTCTTTATATGAACAACTACATTTTCTATTAAACTGCTACTTTTAGACAGTAGTCTGTGTAGCATGATCCTCTTAACCCACAAATCAGGACTGATAATTGTTCTTTCCTTTGTATATATCTAAGGATCTACTGAAACGCTTGGCTGCCTGAACTACAGCAATTTCCTTTAAGGAATTGTAAATTAAATTTTGTATAAGTGGAGAGTGATTTTAAAAAATAACCCATCATTTTTCCTTTTAAGAAACTTAATACAGCAAAGAAAGTTCAAGAGGAAGAGACATCCACCTCTGTAGGAACACAAGGAGACAGAACAACATACAAAACAAATTATAGTTTTACAGTTACATCATAGGTATTTTCCTTGTTCCAAGCCAACATATAGCACAGCATATTTTATATAAACATAGAGCTCATATTATTTCTGTCTTGAAGTATTTATTTCTCATCTCTTTGTTACACCAATAAATAATACTGACTGAATCATAGATGTTTTCCTCTTCCTTATTGGTCATTTTCCCTGGAAAAATCCAAGTTGTTTCCTTTATATTCTATCTGTTCAAACTGTGCCAAAGTAACTAAGCCCAGTAAAATAAATGCCACATGCTCCGGAATACCACATGATCAAACCCCAAATTTCAGTAACAGCAGCTACACGAATTAAAAAAAAAAAAAAAAAAGGTAGCCCTACAACTGTGTTCATTAGGGAGCACTGAAAAAATTGAAAGATTGAAAGAATGTAGCAACTAATTTTAATTACTAACAGTTGTCAGAAAATGAATTTATATGAAATTGTATTACATATAGAATATTAGATTTTTTTTTTCTTTATTTAAGGATGATAATTAACCTGTAAAAGCCCTAAATCTATGAAATATTTTTACAGATAAGGAATACCAAATTGGCAGCAGTCCATGGATAACAGATAAGGAACACCAAATTGGCAGATGATGTTACAATAAATCATGTGGATTCTCTTAAAAGTTATACAGCTAAAAGTTCCGCATGTGATGTTTTTGTAATGCAGATCCAGGTTTTGGAAACTACATCCTGATCAGTTTGATCTATTCCTTACATACTTGCATCATTATTTAGAAGCTCTAGGCACTAGATTTGCTGAGATTCAGAAGTACTAAACCAAAACCAAGTCATTGGCTATTCGTTGCGTAGACCTTGTCTTTATTACCTGGTTATTTTTGATAGAACTGAGTGAGATCTTTCAAAGTGATGATGATGATACCATCAAGGCCTGTAATTTGAGCTGCAGTTTTTCTCCAGCACAATTGAAACCAGCCCCTATTTCACATCACATTACACACAGAAAGAGGTTGAAGTTAGGCCACAGCCTTGAACAGATTGTACGTTTTCATACAGTTTTCTTCAAACACAAATGGAGGACTGAAAACTCATTCGTCTTTCATTTGTACAACTTTTTTTTCCTCTTCTGTAATCTGAAATCTCCCTTATGGTTGCTAACTTAGGAAATAAAGTTGCTTGATTTCTTTCTGAATGCACCTCTACAGATAAAGGATATAACATTAAAAAAAAAAATTCTACAGACAATAAAAAAAATACAAATGGATCTCTTTTGAATTCCACATTTTTTCTAGCAGCTATAGATAAAACTCAAGTACTAATTAGGTAAGTGAATGTTGAGGTCAGTTATTTTCACATGGAAATTTCTTCCAGTTGTCAAACTGCCTGATGAAAGTTCCATCCTACCATTCAATCCAGAAATTTTGACAGCTGTTATGGGAAAGGCACAATATTTACAGGGCCTCTTTTTACTTCAATGTAAACCAATTTTTTTTAAAAAGCCATTATTTTAATTTGAACAGCAGGGCTCAATGTCAAAGTAGCCGGTTATAAGTAAGCTTATGACTATTTAAAACACTCACATGACAAAGTATGCACCTGAGCAAAGTAATCTGAAAGAAGAGACAAGAAAGTACTTATTTTGTATGAAGATTCCTGTAAATAAATTAAAACCCCCTTCCTTCAAGGATCCCACAGATCTAATAATCAAACAAACTTCATAAGAAGTCAAATCTGACACTGACATACTAATGTACAAAAAGGTACTGTACTCAAATATTATAAAAAAAAAAAATAATTTGCACTTAAATCACCTTTGTGCATGAATTACCATCATTTGTATTTTGCAGATAGGAAAACTGTACCACAAAGATTATAGATTACTTACTCAAAATTGATTGTCATATTAGCAGCACTGGATAACAAAACTCAGAAGATATATCAAGTTAGAGAGTACCTGACCGTGAGCACTGAGCTATTCAGCTCTAGACAAGCAAAGTGAAAAATAAGTTGATCTTTATCTGACAAAACATTCCAGGACATATTTAAGTCATTTTTACACCAGTAATGGGAATATTCATAAGTTTAAAATTAAGTATATCTCAAGAGCTTGTTAAGTCAACACCACATAGATGCTGTGAGAGAATAGGTTCTGAGCATCTAGCACACCACACTGCTGTTTCAATATGAAATTGAAACATAAAACTCATATACAGAGATTTACCTCATATTATTACAGACAGGAAACTGTAGGCTTGAGTTCAAGCACAAGTATCGTGGATTAATGATAAAAAAATATTGTGGGGTTTGGTTTGTTTTGCTCTCCCTTTAAATTCATAGTATACTATATATTTAAGAAATTCTGTTCTATGGGTAACTAGACATAAATAACAGTGCCTAGATTGGAAATAAGCACCTTTAACTTCACTGAAACCTAAAGGAGCTTATTGCTATGTTAGATCATGTCCTTTAAAAGTATATGAAGCAGCCTCCTACACTTTCTGCATGCACAGTGAAAAAGAAAATTCTAACACAAAGCAAGCTGTAAGAAATTCTGAGGGGTCACATTCCACAGGTACACCGTAACTGTAATGATTTCTGCAATACAGGTAGCCAAAATCAAACAGTTATACTACACTGCTACAATACCTGCAAGGTATGGATCAGGATCACAGAACACTACACTTGTCTGGGTTGAGTACATAAAAGAGAGGACAGGAAGATGATACAGATATCTTGTGGCTCCGATGTATTCAAATAAAACTAATCTGCTCTAACTGGAATTTTGTACTAGAAACCAGCAAACAGGTTTCCATCTAAATTATTTTGTCAACAGCATGGTGGTATCGTTGCTAACCTTATTTGGCACCAGTGAATAATTAGATACACAGGGGTGTGACTCCAATTGAAGGTGTTGGCAATGTAGCACTCTGTGAAAATATTAACTATGAGGTTAACTCCAATTTTCTATTCTTTAATTAAATGCACATGGTACTAATGAGGTAACCTACTGTTCCTTGATAGCACTAATTAGCTAAGAGGAGAGTACACTCTCACACTGCAATTTAAACCTAAAAATAAGGTTGAAATATGCTAATTGCAGCAATTTAAAACAGTACAAGTTGTAGAACTAGTCATAATAAGGGAAACTGACTGTTTTACAGCTCTGCAGCTGTACCTTTGGTTAAAATGAAAACACGCCACACAATTTTAGAATGATTTGGCAAAGTACCAGTGAGTCTCCTCAAAAAATGTTACTTAATTCACAGCATACAACACAACTGAAAAAAACCCAAATCCACCAAGCAAAAAATCCCCCAAAATCCCAAGCAACCCAAAACCACACCTTAGTTTCTTGTCTAGCTAAAGACAAATAATGCCTGATAAATAAGAAGAAAAACATTATGAAGTCTAAGCAGAAAAAATGTATTGTGTTTAGACTAGTTTGAAAGTCGGAATTTTCCTAAACATTTCAGAGTTTTATTTGTACTCAACTGAAATTCTGGCTCTAAAATTAGACCTTTCAATTTAAAAAAAAAAAAAAATTTAAAAAAAAATGCTTTCTGTAGAGAAAGTACATTTTAAAGAACAAATCTGTGATTGGATGTGCAACTCTGCAGTTCCAAAAATAGCAACACTTTGAACAGTAACATCAAGATTATTCTTTAGGAAGTAACACAACAGATAATTTGTAGGCAAAGGCCCATAGCACATTGATTTGGAGCAACAATTTTAAATTCCTTGATTTAGACTTCCTACTGTTAAGCAGAGAAGAGAAGATGGAATGGAGAACAGTCTTCTGCTGTACAAGATATTTTGCCAACTAATGTTTGGGGTAAGAGTGACCTGAGCTTTTGTAGACACAAACTGCTTTTTAAAAACAGTTTGGTTTTGGTTTATTTTTTTTTTTTTTAACTGAAAAAAAGCATCAACACAAATACCTCTATCACAAGAAGATAAAAGAATTACAAGATAGTGATCCCCTAACAGAAGACAAAGCAGATATTTTAACTGATTACAGGCACAGAAAAAGACTTGAACTCAATGAACAACAACATCTCCCACATAATCAAGATCATTAATCTTATTTTCTGGATTGTTAAATAAAATAAACTCTAAGAAAAGTGGTAACACCTAGATCATCATTCCACGTGGAACAAAATCTCTTCAAATGTATCTACAGATACGATTTCATGCTGTACATCTTATAATAAGCAGACTTCAATAAGGAGTAATGAATGATCAATAAAAAATACATAATAAGTTGTCTGACTTTGCACTAAATATTTTGTTTTAATTTTAATTAATTATATATGGGCCTACAGTTCACTTTTCAGGAATTCAAAATGTAATTCCCCTTTAGGAATGTTAGGCTAACGCTGTCATGGGGTTTAGTTCCCTAATTCAAGGCAATAAAGCTAAACTACAGAAGAGTCAATAAAATGTCCATTTCACATTTCCCAAGACACTATTACAAATGATAGACTTTCATCAAGGACCTCAGTTGTGATATGCTACAAGAAGAGTACAAGAGCAATCAAAAGAATTAGTAATGTGTCTTTTGCTAGCTATTCTCAGCAATATCAAAGAATCTGTTTAGTAGCATTTATAGGCTACATGAGTGGCTGGAATATTTTCAACTGTAGAGAAGAGAATATGAGATCCCAAAGCACCCTTGCCAGTCTAAGGAGGGCATCAGATTCTGTCAGGTTCTTCCTGACTACATCTCAGTTACTGATTTAATTTTGCATCTATGAGCAAGACTAATTAAATGTTAAAAGAGAAGCTCATGCAACTACCAGTATATGTGGATCTTGATCTATGCCATGTCTCTAGCTAATGTCTGTCTCGAGAAGTAAAACCTCCTCTGCTCCCCAACTCAAAATCTCTACCCAAGAGGAAAGATACATCGTGGCCAGTGCATGTAAACAGCAACTATTCTGACTTAGAGGACGGCTATGGTACAAATGAGATGCAAACATGCTCAGATCCAGTTCTGTCTACTTGTAAGATTTTCCATGCAGACCAGGAAATTGCTGGTACTCCACATACAAATGATACATTAAATATGCATATATTAAAAATAAGAAACACTACTGAAATAGTTGGGTTTCTTTTTAAGCATTTATTTATTTATTTATTTATTTAATACATAGCAATATATTTTACACTGAAGTTCACAGTTGCCTTATAGAGAGGAACAAGGACACACATATAAAAGGATTCTGTCTGTACTATTTTTATAATTAAATGAACTCCTATTATAGCACAATTGAGGTTGGCTGTTCCAGCTTGCTCCCAGAAATCTGGGAAACAAAACTAGAGTGCAAAGACGTGTATGGCTGTAATCCATTCACCTCTGTAATATCTTGTGGAAAATGACAAAGAGATTGGAGCAGCAATATTTTTTTATTTCCTTAATAACTCCAAAAGGCTTATTAAAACTCATCTGTTCAAATTTCTTAATTATTTTCCAAAGCTGGTGGTCAGAAGAGCCATACACTTACAATAATATAAAAGTAATTAATTACTAGTCCCAAATAATTAAAAAAAAAAGCAAATGTTAATTACACAGTATAAAAAGTGTTAAAAATGGATCAGTGATAAGTGACAAGAAGGCCTTCTATTTATTTATTTGCTTTTATTTGCTCATTTTTAAGGCTTCCCCCGCCCCAACCTAAAATTAGTTCCCATAGAAGTCTGTGAGAAATTTAATAGAGCAAAGACAGCTTGAGCTAGATTCCTAGCTGTTTTAAAGCAGCATGGTAAAGGTGATGGAATCACAGAATTCTCTCATCTTCTTTGTGCAATAACCTCCACATTGCACCTGATTAATTTCTGACTTAGAAAGCATAACTACACTGAGTTCTAAATTATCTTTGAAGGTACCTATCTTGTATACCCTTGGCAGACATTTCTGAATGTAAACATCTCCAGTGACAAAGAGCCAAGTGGAAGTAAAAAAAAAAATTAAATGCAAAAATAATTAAACCCATGATATCATCCCACAGAAATGATGCAAATAATTCATATTGATCAGAAAAACAGATTGTCATTTTATCTGTTTAATGGTTGTACTGTAAAGGGACACAGTCAGGCTAACCCTAAAGAAAAGCTTTATCATCTTCAACTTATATCATGAAGTTCCTGCCATTCTTTTATTTCTTAAATAGCTTTCACTCCCTTAAGAATGTGCTAATAACTGACTGAATGAAAGATTTTATAGGTAGTTAACAGGCTGAAAAGCAAACACCAGTTAACATAAGCACCGAAGAAATGCACACAATCTTAAATATTTTGCTGAAGGATAAAGCTACATCTAAAAAAATATAGTTGTTTGCCTTCTCGAACAGTGATTTAGAGAAAAATAACTAATTAATAGTTGAGTTTTTAAAATCTCTTGCTCCCACCTTTCAGGTTGTGGAGTTACCAGTTGAGTTCTGAGGGCACAGAAAAGGCGCAATAGAGAACAGTTACAATGTTTCTTACTTTTTTTCCTGGAATGTATCCAAAAGCAAAACAAGATTGTCTTTTTGTTCTTGAAAATAAACAGTACAGCTCACCCGTGACCATAGGCAGCAGCAAAGCAGAAAGACTTTGCTCTAGTCTTGTTTTCCCTGTAGTCAGCTGTTGGTAGCAGTGCTCTCAGCTCTGCTCCTGCAGAGCAGGGATTATCTCAACTGTTTGGCCCAGATTCTCACCACAAAGTATCCCACACCATCCGTAAAGTTCAGTTTCAAATATTTAACCTACTTCATCAACTGCTTACATAAAAAATTAGCCTGTATAAACATACACACACACATATATATATATATATGTAACCTAATACTGAATATTTTTGTTTAACAGATATAAAATTATTATTAATCAACATCATATGCAAAAGATACAAAAAAAGACACAAAAACACAGAATCACAGTGCTGTGTGATTTTTTCATACTGGCCAACTTTTGTTGGTTAAGACCAAATTAATAAATAACTCTTAGAACTAAAGAAAAGTTCCCATAATTTTTTAGTTTCAGACATCCTTTCATACCAAATTTCTCCTACCTAGAAACATCATAAGCCTCAGACAATCATTAACAAATCTATGCATTTTAGCAACATGTGCTAAATCATGTTTAAGAAATATATATTTAACTTGGATGTTGCAGTTTATTTTTGTTTAAATAGAGTATGTTTCAGAAAGTAAACAAACAAAACAAACCATATTTTCCCTCCCATGTGAAAGATGTAAAGCAAATAAGGCATAAAGTCTATGAAGGTTTGTAAATATAAAGTCAGTGCTGGAAGATTAAAAGTTGCTCTACTAAAGGGTTATATGAACTCAAAAAGAAAAATAAAAAATATATGAGTTAATTAGTCAAACAAGCAAAATTTTAAAATGACATTATAGCTGTATTTTTCTAGAAAACAAAGCAAATTATGTTTATTCAATAAATATAAAATAAATTACTATACAAGAAAGTGTCACGTTTCAGAAATGTTTCACCATATGCTAGAAATTTCTCATTTATAATCCCATTACCCAATAGTAGCTCTCAAGAATAAAGCTCATTTACATGTAAAATAAGAGTACGGTCTACTCTTTAAAGGCACAATGATAAACACACCAATTTGACAATTACATTAATATGAGTATTTGCATAATCTGCCTTCTACACCTGTTCTTAATTTGAAGCAGCTGCAGAACAAATCACATCACATAATCTGAATGTGCCATCGAGTCACATAAACACACTAAACCTTCTCATCAAGTTTTTGTTTCACTCTGTTTGCATGTTTGTTTGCATGTTTGTTTTGAATTTACATGAACCCATAAAAAAAAATCTTTTGGGTTGGGTAATTTATATTCATCAGAGGTAACATAGAAGCTAAAATGCATTTTGTGTGTGTGTGTGGTTTCTTTTTACTGTGTCCCTGTAGCAATGAGCATTTAATTTTCAGCAACTAGATAGATAATGCATAGAATCTCAACATTTTACATCTTACTGCCCTAGGTACCCCTGTATGTTAGAAATATGTGTAGTACAACACAAGTATACGAATGAAATTCTTATGCTCCTACCAAAATAAGTCTGAACAGTCACCATGTATTTTTACTTTTCCCCCTCCTCCCATTTGAGGGCTCTTCACAATTTATAAAACTCTTGTGTTGACTGGTAACTCAATATGGCAGTTCACATTAATGAAACATTCTTCCTATTTGTATGCTCCTCCTTTAGACAAGCAAGAAATAAGTGATTTAATACACTGATTCTCTTTCTATGCATTCTGCCTGTCATTAGGCCTCATTCTGTACTGCTAAACTCCTTCAAACCAAGAGAAAGAGGAGGGGAAGGTAGCACATGTGGGAAACATTAGACATGCCTGATACAGTGATGGTGGTAAAGGACAAGGTAAAATGTAAAATGGAAAAACTAACGCTAGTGCTGTCTTATTCAGTGAATAATCAGAATCACAGAATGTCAGGGGCTGGAAAGAACTCAAAAGATTATCTAGTACAATCACCCTGCCAGAGCAAGATCACTTATACCAGATCACACAGGAACATGTCTAGGTGGGTTCTGAATATTTTCAGAGAGGAAGACTCCACACCCACCCCGAGCAGACTGTTCCAGTCTTCTGTCACCCTCACACTGAAAAAATTCCTTTCATGTTTACATGAAACTTCCTATGCCTCCACCTCCACCCATTGCATCTTGTCCTGTCATGGGGCATCACCAAGAAGAGACTGGCTCCATCTTCTCGGCACTCACCCTTAGAGGCACAAGCATGGAATCCAACTGTCTTCTTCGCATAGCCTCTACAAAAAAAATACACTGCGGAGCCTGTGTGCTGTCTAGGGTGTTGTCCACAACCCATAAAATGATGGTTTTACTAGAAGGAGAGAAGGGTCTTCTGTGTTTCTGAACAAAGCTTTAGGATTGGATATCATTTTGATCTGGGACCCATGATCAAATACTGTGCTACATTTAAAATGTTTTCAGTTGAAACAAAGTTCAGTTATAAAGTGGAGCAACTCCACAACCCTTCTGACACTGAATCATCGCCCCATCACAGTATCTTTGTCACACAGAGTATTGGCTCCACTGGCAGCTACCAAAAAAAGTGTGTAAATATTTTTATAAAAGAGAAAATAGAGGTAAAGATGTATTTTCTGATTATTCTTTCAATATAGCAAAAAGTATGGCATCAGCCTGAAGCTGACACATCAACTGCAGTTGGCATTGCTATTCCAGTTTTTGCCTAACAGTACAAACAATTGGGGATCTCAGCTGCTGGCACAATTAGGAACTGCAGCACAGAAAAATAACCACCAGCCTGGACATGAAGTAGGATCATCACAAGCTGTCATCAGAAATTTAAAAGAGCAAATAATTAAGTCAAATTAACTGAGAATTTTCTATATTAAAAACATGTATATTTAACTCAACTGTAATATATAATTTTCCAATAGTAGCTTCTACGACCTGAAGCAGAGGCCACATTGAGCAACTCCTGGGAATCTTATTTTTAAACAGATGTCTAGCACTCCATAGTAGGTAACTTAGCAGGATTCTGGACTGGGAAATTTCTTCAATTCATTTTTTCCACCAAATATTTAGCCTATCCAGGATTTAGCACACTCTAACCTTCCTTAGCTCTCTAGACTAAAAATAAGTAAAACAAATTCTGTATTTTAACATTATTTTATAGGTTGACTGGATGAGATATGGCATCAGTCTTTCCTGAGGACAGTATAAAGCACAATAAGAAACATCCACAAAATTGAGTCAAATGACTCACGAATGCTCTGTGCTGATGCAGCAGAAGAAAGTGCAATCATTCACTGTTTGCTGTAGACTTATCCAATTATATAGATATTCCTACTAATATTTATGCCTCTATATACCCTGTAACACAATTAAACATTCAGTTATATCCATAGTACCTGGTTTGGGAACAAAAACCTCCTGATGTTACTTATTACTAGAAAACCTGAATTCTGCTAAAGAATAAATAAGGAGTAAGAGACTAAGAGTTCATCAAATGTATTTGAAAGTAATTCTACCAACACAACAGCATACTAAATCCAGGTAACATGGCCAATGTGTCAAGAATCTTTTAACGTTAACTTTAAAAAACGATACATAGAAATCAAATGACACAGCATGATACATACATACACTGAATATGTCTACTCAATTCCTGTTACCTCTAAATGAAACATTTATTGTAATGCCATGAAAATTACTTTAAATTTAAAGAAAAGCTAATACAATATCAGTAAAAACCAAATGTTACATACAGCATGAATATAGTTCACTGGAATGAGTACAAAAACTAATTGCAGAATTTGAAATACATAACTGTCTGAACAACTACCTTCCTTTTTGGTAGACAGCTATGACCACAAAGACTTTGCAACCCATATATACATCTTGCAAAGTTATTAACTGTAGTGGTTAGAAAGAACATCAAGTTTTCCTAAGCCTAAAGTAATAATGACTATTGTTTCTACTGCAACTCACTGGTTTTGAGAAACATATTTCTGCTGTGATTTGTTTTTGTAAAACATTTAATAATAATACTCCCTCAAAACTGGGTCTGTATTCTATGATATTTCTTGTCAACATATTTTAGATTGTATTTAGTTAATTTTCTACAATGTTGTGATTTATCTTATTCCAGAATAGAACAGTCAATAATTAAGATTTTCATTTTGCCAATTTGCATAGTATCATTTTATATAATATTAGATAATTATTATATTATATTAGATGTAGGCTATGGCCAACATTAAAATTAAAATTAGCATTACATCTAACCTTAACACCATATATAACAGTTGTTTTCCCCAACTTAATGGTAGATGATGGACTAATACATCATTAAACTAACATTAAAAAATGAGTTGATTTTTTTTTCAAATCCTCCCGTGACTTCCCTATATGGCATCTACACTTAAGGCTTTTTTCCTTTTTACCAACTTGTGAATGAATAGGAATTGAACACATAAAATTTGGAAGATCCTTTTCTTATACAATGGGAGAGACATTGGAGTCTTGTACCTAGGTCCAGGAATTTAAACGATCTGTGTTTCACTGCCTGCATTGTCAAAATAATAACATAGCTACACACTCACTTAAGAGCCAGAGAGCTGCTACCAATGCAACTCACCTATATCCTTTCCCTTT
This sequence comes from Psilopogon haemacephalus, assembly GCA_013396835.1. Lineage (NCBI taxonomy): Eukaryota > Metazoa > Chordata > Aves > Piciformes > Megalaimidae > Psilopogon > Psilopogon haemacephalus. The sequence goes on from VWZI01004337.1 coordinate 140,823, forward strand.
TGGAAGGTCCCTTTCACATCATTCTGAATGACTTTCAGATCATGTCAAGCATCTGTTTTACTTCCAGTTGTTAGAAAGTCACTAAGTAGCTTGAAATCACTTGAGGACCCAGCTATTTATCCTGAGCTTAATCAGATTAATGCAATCTTTCCACTACAATGTAGAGTAATTATGCCTAGGAAAATGCATATTACATTATCCTGATTTTAGTGCTGTGTCACAAATAGAAGTATTCATTAAGAAGTTGGATGGGGAAATGTCAGGTATTTGTAGAGGTTTTCATCTTCAAAGCATGACTAAAGGTTGTGAGTCCGATGGACTATCATTTGGAAAAAAAATTAAGTTAGCTGGTGGACCCACACTTTGTTTTTTGTTCTGATTGGATGACCAAAAATGAGCCTTCAGGAAGAAAATATGTTTCTAGATGTTGCTTGAAAAGACAGCAAAATGGGTCACTGAATTAGACCAAATGATCATTTAGCCTGCTGGACTGCCTTTAAGAGTAGTCAATACTCAGTGCTTAGAGAAGAGTGGCATACAGACATAGAGATGCTTTTCCAGGCCACTTTCCACATCCCAGCATTTTGGGCTTTATAGACTATGAAAAGGAGGAATTTTCATTTTGTATGGATTACTCTTCCATTTTTTATTTTTTGATTTTTGAGCCAACCTAAATGTTTAGTATCCTTAACATTTTGAAACACAGATCTGTTTCAGAATTTGGCTATATATTCCTTGAATACATATATCCTCCTTTTAGCTTACTTTCATGGTTTTTTTTGTTGTTTTTTTTTTCCCTTGAATTGTAAGGGAAAAATTAGATCCTCTGAACCTTTAGCACTGGCATCTAAATGGCAACTTTGCAGCCATAAACCACAAAAGATGGACTAGAAGACCTGTAGTGATAATAAAAGAGTAGGGATATCTTGGAATCTGTAAGGATCATATCTCCTTTTACTTTACCCAATATTATTTGAAACTTGAGCCAACGGATTTTGGTATTCCCTGAACACTGTAAATAACGTGTACCTACACCTTGGTATTCACACAGTTTGGCATGAAATACACTCAAAAGAAGTATGAGTATAAACTTGCTGCCTGCTGTTTCAGTCCCACTTCAATGGGTATGTCAATGATGCATGTCTCTGTGCCTCTGCAGTTCTTTTTCTCTTCTGCTCTGTTAGTGTTGCCAGAATGCAATGTATGTTCTCTGCAAATCTGATTTGCATTAAAATTTTTAATACAAGAAGACCAAATGTCTAACACAAAGATTTCCAATAGTAAGAATAATAAACTATTAAAAGTATGAGAAATAAAAGTTCCATCTTAATAAGGAGATCAATACTGGGGATGTAATTTAAGATTACGTTTTAAATTTAAATATGTCAAGTTTATATATAACAATTTTTTGATCGTGGACTGCTAGTCAACACAAGAGTCTAGAACAGTATTTGTTAAAACCAACAGATCCCCATTGCTTTTTTTTTTTTTTTTTTTTTTTTNCTATAAAGGATACTTTCCTTATGTAAATAGCATTTTAGAGTAATAATTAATAGTAACACTAACAAAGTTGACATGTAATTAAATTAAAATCATGACACCAAATGCCCCAGAACTAAAACAGCAAGGGCAACTTCTTATACCATTTTTATGGCACCACTCTAAAGGTTCTATGCTAATAACATTCTCAAGGAAAAAAAAAAAACCAACAAAACCAAGGAAAATATAAAATTATATACCATGCAAAACAAAGGTTTTAAAAGTCTTTTTAAATTCCTGTTGACAGTTTCAAAAAGGAAAAAAAAACCCACTCAAATATCAAGAGTTCTTCCATGAAATAAGATTCTTTTTACAAGTTCCTCCAACACTCTTTCAGAATAACAGAGGATTGAGAAATAATTTCTGTGTAAATGCAGTGCTTTAACATCTCCAATACATTTGATCCTACCTTAACTACAAGAAGAGATCCAGTTCTGCTATCAATTAAAAAAAAAAAAAAAAGCTAAGTGATTCCACACTTATTACACCAAAGTACAATAAATATTTTATATTGACAATTCAAGCACAACATGCATAACTGGCACATTTTACTATTTCAGTTTATCTTGACAATATTACCAAAACCTAAAAGGGATAGGAAATCAGTTTTAACAGCCAATGATGCAATATTATCTCTGGATATCTTAAGATCTTATTAATTACAACTATTGAATCCGATAGCATAACACTTATGTTTATTAACTACAAATATTCTACACAAAGTCATAATTCTTTGTTCCAGAGATATGTCTGGAGTATTAGAATATGAACTATACTACCCCAGTCAAATTATGATGAATAAATACTGACTCACAGAACTCTATACAAGTACTTCCTACCCAAAATAAATATTTTTCTAGACTAAACTATTTTGCAAGATGCTAAATTAATAAGACTTTTCTCAATGTGGAAAAGAGTCCCCCACTTCTTAACCTTGGCTTTGAAATTTAGCAGGTCACATTCTATGCCAGGCCCTAAAATTACTGCAATAATAATGATCTCATAAATGGGCGTTAGACTAACTCAGTTTATTTTCAGGCAGCATGAGACAATCACCTCAAAACTATAAATACTCTAAAACATTATGAAAGTGGGTATTTTTACAAGAAACATTTTTATTTTTTAATAATAAATTCTGGGTCATATTGCATTTTATTTATTGCTGAGAAAAGCAAGTTAATTACAGAAAGAATGGCTTGCAATTACAAATGTCCAAATGTATTACTTGCATATCTTATAGCTAATAAATATTGATAATAATAGACAACTTAAGACGTCAATACATTTTTGCATCTAATAGCTTTTTAAAAATCCAGATTATATAGAATTATGTGAAAGTTTACAGATACTTAAACTATGCTCATAGAAATCACTATCTTCAGTTGTAATCTAACAAGTGAATATTAAAGTACCCAAACTGGTCATGTATGGAAAGTGAATTTACACAACCTCACTGCAGGTATATAGCAAATGAGCTAAGCTATCAGTCATAGTCAAAATGGTGAGATACCTGCATAGCACATAAATTCAGGTCATCTGTACTAGAACCCTGAATTTTTCAACAGAACCTATACAGAACACATTTCTAATACACTAAAAAGGGACCAGAAATTAAGTCGACTGCTTATCTCCACTATTCCAGAGGAGTTCTCAAAGACGCCTTCTAAAATGGCATTACTATTTCCCTATTTTTATTGTAAACACATTTTAAAATCAATTTAGGACTACATGTTCTTTTTTTTGCATCTATATCTCTGTTTATTCACAGTCAGATAGAAACCAATACACTGAACTTTTTTTTTTTTCATTGTAAGTGACGGACACAAGCTTAAAGGAAGACATTTTTCTAAGTTTTTAAACACGTGACCTTGCTCTTTGCCATACTTTCTAAAATGTATTAAAATCTACTTTCTAAATTACAGGTTTGAAAGTTACCTGCCTTTTTGAAAAGCCCAGCTCTCTTGTGAACTCTATCGACCTATTTTCTTTTTCATGGGTAAAACATATGCCCCTGGTTGTTAAAGCCATTTTGTCTTTCTCACAAAGAGTATGGGCTCAAACCTAACTAGTCAAGAGATTTATTTCATATATACAAACATCAGTAGCCATTCAACTCTGAATTTGCATTAGTATTTCCACTTCAGGGACTATGTTGTCTTTTTTTTTTTTTTTCTTGACATCCTAACCAATTCTTAAAATGGAAACGAAGACTTTTTTTTTGTGAATGACTTGACACCACATCTTGTAGCAGGAAATATTTTTCTTTTATGTGGTAATTTGTTATTACCCAAGCCCATAGCCCAATTTGTTATTACCCAAGCCCATAGCTATCTGTACACTAAATTAGAGATGCATCATTTGGAAATGGCAAAAAGTTGATTTTGATAACTTTTTTCTGACATGCTGGGTTACTGTATTGGTTTTCCTTAATAGTCTTTAGGCTGTCTTTTCTATCTAACTTAAAGTATATTTCTTTAAAAAATCGATTTACTTGAGAACACTTAGTGGAAAATCTCATCCTCATTTATACTTCAAGTTCTTGTGGAAATGAGAGCATACTGATGTTGTTGGCATGCCACACAGTTGCCTTTGTAAGTATTATTATTGTTGCACAATTGCTTTTCAGAGCTTCGCAAAATCAAGCTAACACTGAACTAGTGTTTAGTAAATTATTCACCATTAACTCTATTTCATAACAACCTTATCTTTCTATTTCAAGGAAGTTATGTTAGAAGCATAGGAAGGCACGGAAAGACCTAGAACATTGAAGTGGCAACTGCTGGACAACACCCTTCCTCGACAAGACATAATTTTTCGCTCCAATGCATGATTGCTTTTTTCGCAGCACACATGCTCACTTGCCTTTTTTTTATTCCCTGCAGCATTATTGAGTAATATTTATGCATGATCACCTGGATAACTTCAACAGTTTTTAATACAAGTTTTCATATATATAGCTGAAGTGAAGGCGAAGTAAAATTAACATCTTCATTGATCTTGGCAAACATTCAGATTCCTGATTAGCATACTCACTCATTTCTGTAAAGTCCCCCTGACTTGGTAAAACAGCTGGACAACTAATGCACTAATTACAAAATAAGATATAACAATTAGACACTTTCAAGGCAAGTATTTAATTCGTAAAGTAAAATTAATCTGAAAGAAAAAAAAAAACCAATGGGAAGTAATCTGTAAGGAATGTCTCTAATGGCTATTGAGTTTCATATGAAAAGTTGCATTTGCTACTATTGGCTGAAGATTCTTCATTATTTATTTACCAAACTTTGGTAGAAAATTTCCCTGACTTCTATAATGTCTGATGAAATGAAAATCCTTCAGGAAAAAAGGAGACTTTCCTTAATAGTAATTTAACTAGACATAGCTTTTAAAAATCTTATGCCTATTTAGCGCATTCACAGAGAATTTTGTTCACTTGTTTTTCCTGCTTTGGTGATTTCTAAATCAATGTACACTAATGTGTTTTTCAAATTCAAGAGTATCAGGAGAGCCTTGCTTGAGTGGTGTGATCCTAAACTAGCATAATTAGGGCCTTGCCTGGGAGCAGACCCTTTAATAGAGCTGCACACCGAGTGGGGAACCATTCATACATTCCCCCTCAGCTCTTCACAAGCTTTTCTGGGCAATGAGCCAACTAGTAAGAGAATCAGGCTGATTCAACCTGTTGCAAGAGCCTGGAGAAGTGGCTTTAGGGAACCTACACCTCCCAGAACCACAGAGGAACTACTCACATGCCTGAAAAAGAACAATTGTGAACATGTATACTGACTGCACCTGAAGGGCTTACAGGGGAATACTCTCTCTGAAGGTTTGCCTTTCTCAATCTGAGTGAAGAACCGGAATGTGTGTGTTATCCTTCCTCCTCCCAATTCTCTAGAAGTACCACAATCAACAAGAAATAAAGGCGGAAAGACGTGATTGTGATGCGGTGATGATTCCCTGACGGTCCCAGTAACAGAGTGACACATCAGACTGATGCACAGACACATGTTTAACATTAAAATGCTTCCTGAAAGCCCTGATCACATAGTAATCCTAATTAGCATTCTGCATATTTGATACCTGTAAACACCACTTGTGATAACTTTCATTAGAAGGCTGCTAGTAAATACTTTTTTATATGTTACAAAGATGATACATAAGATTATCTGTAATATTTTAGGTACTCAAATATGGCAATTATCTCCTTCATTGATATGTAATAATAACTCAAGGTGACTCTTATTTATTTATTTATTTATAATTAGGCCATACAAATTATTGTCACTTTATAGATTTTTTTTAATACTGTAAGTTTTCAAAAGTAAAAAGTGACTTAAAGTATATCTATTCTTGAAATATTTCACACCAAAATGGCACATGATGCAAAATAGGGATTTTTCACAAGTAAAAAAGGTTGGCAAAGACATGTCATAAGCTTTTGAAGAAGACTTGTTACCATATAAATACAGACTTATCAGCAAGTTTTTTATACTGGTGTTTTCACTGTACATCAATGAGAGATATTCTGCTTTTTTTCTTTATTGCTGCAGTTATCCATCTACCCCGAACTGAACTCAGTTGTGGCTATTTCTTCTTTCTTTCTCCCCACAACTTACCTAAAAATAAGTCCTTGCCTTTTCTCCATCTCTTGTGGTTAGCTTTGTCTTTAGACTGGGTATCACTGATGCAAATTTCTGCACCTTGGAGGATAACTGCATATTCCTCATAACAGATTTACAAGGGCAAATGGGACTTACGGTTTTCCATCAGCTATCTTCGAAATTTAATTTACCCCAAGCCTCAGTGTCTGCTTATATGTAGGCCACATATTTCCTCTAGAATTATACTCGAGAGGGAAAAAGCCTGTTTATCACTCCTCTACTCTTACACTATATATTACACATTTGCATCTTTCTGAATCAGTACTTTCTAGTATGTACAAATTCTCCTACCTCCTATGCTTAGCAGCCCACATTAGATAAATAGAAATATGGAACACAGTTTTTGGAAATACAGTTTTAGAACAGTTAAATTTGTTTCTATTTTTGTTGAATGTTAATGAAAGAAAAGTCCAGGTTGCATCCATAACAGTTTTATGCTGCTCCTAAACCAGAAATTTCTTTACTGACATTACACATGCACCATTGCAGTCAGCGCGTGTTAAGTCAGAGGCTATAATTTGAAAGCAGTGGCTTTTTCTTCTTTTACCTCACATTCTCAATTCCTCATCTCTCATCAGGTCCTTACGTATGTTTTTAAAAGTAACTAGAAGTTACAATATTAATGATATGCTTGCTTATTTATTATGTGCAATGAATTTTAAATTCAGACCCATATGAAGATCCAAAGGGAGATGACCAAACTAGGAGAGAGTAAAGCAAGGAGAGCAGTTTAAAAGGGTCTATGAATATATTTTCATGTGAAATTTTTGCATTTTGCATGCCTTTAAAGAAAGCGTATCTTCTGATACTATGCACTAATGCAGTAAACATTAAGTAATTAAATTTAAACGTATACTCATTTTTCTCAAATTTTATCAAATGATTACACTTCAGTGAAATAGTTGTGCTAAATAAACAAAGTTTGTCTTAACAAGTCAACAGTCCATACAGCATGATATTTATACAACAGGCTTGGTACACACTGAGCTTAACCCTTTGATTTCAGGAGTCACGATTTTCTGACATGCCATCTTCATACAGCAGGCATTAGTACTGATGTTAACACAACAAATCTGACATGAAGGAAAAAGTAACCAACCAATTCATTGCATATATATTAACTTCTGGAACTGAAGATAATTATATATTTATTCTAATCAAGATAAAGTTCAAGGTCTGACTTTATGAACATAAAATACTTCTTGAAAGATATTACAGGGATTATAAATAGCTAGGCTTTTCACACCTCTTAGAGAAACAAAATTATAACCAGTTGTTCAAATCACTATGCTATTAAGACAACAATAAGTACAACAGGAATAAAGCTGACAGTTTTAAAACTGAGGCTAGATGACACCCGGTTCTTAGGTGGCCATAAGGACAGTGACTTTCTGTCACAGGAGAATGATCTACAAGTTCTTAGAGGCAAAGCGACATTTTCCCTGTCATGCCTACTACGGAAATGTGTGAGAGGGAGTGAAATCCATGAAAGCAATAAGCTCATCTCACCATGGATTACCACAATCACAGCTTCTGCAGAAAAGAAAAATATTCTGAAACAAAACCCAGAAATCTTAACCTCACTACTGCAGTATGTTTTCTTGGATGCACAGTATGAAAGTAAATGTTATTATCTCATCATATGCAGGTTAACACTATCCTTAACTCTCAGCAAAAACCCTCCTTAGCTATTCTGCAATATGTCATTAATCAATGTATGTACTGATTGGATCCATTCAACTGGTGCACCAGTATAATGAATGGCATATATAAACATGTTTCAAATACATTTATTCGGATATCTATATATGAAAGTAAAATCACTACTACAATTGGTACTCAGGCTTGTCAGATGGGATGTTTTTCTCCTTCTGCTTTGCATAAGACATGCTAATGGTTATGCCATCTGCAGTCTGAAACCCAGAAAAATGTAAATCAGAAAGTAATAGTAGATCAAGACAGGCATCTATCTAAACCTGCAATTTTTGCAGATACTTTGTTAAGTCACAATCCAAATATACACTTCATGTCCCTGAAAACATGGGATAACTACTATACATAGGTAACTTTTGCATTAAGAACTAAACCATTTTCCAACACAACATGGGTCTTTTATGACAGATCACACATGTAGCAGTAAATTCATAAAGGTTTTTCAAGAAGATACAAAAGACACTCAAATTCTTCTAGGAACCCAGTTATTCTCTAAAACCAGCCCCTCTGTAAATCACAGTAGAACATGATGACTTACCCAACACCCTGTTTTTGCAGTGCTGAAGACACATATTGGAAGGTTTCTTCAATAAGCTTTCACCTTGTTGATTAGCTAGTAGATGCTGTAAGTCACTAAAATACTTGACGCGTTACGCAGAGAACATACATAAAAACACTATACATTGCTTTCCCCCAAATATCCATCAAATTAAAAAAAAAAAAGCCCACTAAAAATGTTTTTTCCTTCTTTGGCATATGGAACAATAGGCTAATTTACATCAAAACAGGGAGCAAGGCAATGACAAGGCCTACCTAACACCCACACTTGCTGCAGGTGTGTATGCTAGTTTCAAAAGTTTTATTAGGATTTTACTAGAGCTATAAATCAGTTCTAACATATCTCTAGTTGTCATAAATTAGTAAATTGGTCTGAAATTAGAGGAAATTAGAAATACACTCATATTAAAGTATTTCAAAATACTGAGAGAAGTCTGTTTCCTTACGCACAAGTATTTTTCTCTTATAAACCTCAAATTGCTTACAGACATTTAGCAATTCCTACTGCTGGAAGATTTTGGCTACAGTTACTACTAAACTTGGCAAAATAAAATACTAATACTGTACAATTTTCTGACCCATATTGCAGTATTTGGTCTAACAGGCATCATGATACTCAGAATGTGAATTTCCACTACATAATGAACAATGAACAGCTCTGTAGTAAAAGACAGAAAGAAAAAAAGCTCCAAGGACTTACTTTCAAAACCTTTATATTTCCTTTTCACTAAAGAAGAAATTTAAAATGCAGTTTGTGCTCATACCTGCTTTTACACAGTATTTGATATATAAACCAAAGTCTGAGAGAGTAAATTCCATTTTCCTCCCATTTAAAAATGAACTAAATGAAGTGTCAGCAGCTAATAAGTGGCATTATATACATACTGATCATGGAAGAAGTTGGAAACATGAGCAATAATCTTGGCTTTAGTTAGCATGAAATAATTCTGAAAAGAAAATTATTTTCTTTATTTTATTTGTCCTTCATTCACAAGTGTGACTCAGGAGGCACCGACTTGTCCTGGCAAACACGCAATACAGGACATCTCTACAATATACTAATTCATGGCATTTCAAAGGCATCAGGCCAGGATTAGTGCATTGGCAGTATGAAAGCAGAAGACTCCCCCTCCCCT